>VUQK01021693.1:19137-55139 GCA_015106715.1 Bujurquina vittata | reverse complement strand
TGATGATCATGCTTGTCAGATCGGGGGGGTGTCTGTAAGGATGATTTTATATAAGAGAGTCAGATGGGAGGAGAGATGTAGGCTAGAATGCAAATTTAGCGTAGGGCGGTTAGGGCCAGTTTTCACTGCACTGCGCTCCACTGAGCTGTAGACTTGTGAATACGCTAATACACTAACTTAACAGGACAGGCTGATGACATCACATACCACTGGCCCCGCAGACATCACTTGAGTCACAGTGTTAGTATGTGCATACATAGACGCGCATTTGTATTCTAGTGTGCCTGTTTGTGCCTCAGTGTTTGTGGTCACATCCCGAGCCACGTGCAGCGAGTTTTCTACCGTAATATACACAAAGCCATAAAAGTTACACCACGTAGACCAAAAGCATTTTTTGCACATTCATCTACCTTACTACACCCAGTAAGCTAAAACCCTCTTGTGATGGCTAATAGTCAACAGATAAATAATAATATTTTTTTATGGACAAGGCAAAATGCCTTTTCAGTGTGATCTAAAATAATTGTCTCTCCCCCTGCGGCATTTTGCCTGTAATAAAATAAAGCAGAAGCGAGATATAAAATTGCATAAAAAAAATGTAGTTTAGACAATACAATGTCAAATATGTTTCCAAATGTATCGTTCACAAGTCATATTTTATTAAAAATTGTATGAGCAGATCATTAAGCTGACATGGGCAAAAATACCCACAGAAATAACCCTCATTTCACTGTAACTACTGACTGTGACATATTTTGCAAGACGGTGTAAAGCTAAAAAAAAATGTGACAAGGTTTACAGAAAGGTGTATTGAGTTGTGCTACTATTTGCTATGACTTAGATATTACAATAAGGTGATAGAAATGTTGTTTTAAACTCAAATAGTAGAATTCTGCCTGACTGACTGTCTGAGGCAGCATGGTGGTGTGGTGGTTAGCACTACTGCCTCACAGCTAGAATAACATCTAGGCCTGGATTTGATTCCACTTTGGCCCGGGCCTCTCTGTGTGGAATTTGCATGTTCTCCCCGTGTTTATGTGGGTTTTTTCCGGGTACTCCGGGTTCTTCCCACAGTCCAAAGACATGCAGCTGGAGTTAGGTTAATTGGTCACTCTAAATTGCCCATACAGTTGGTGTGAATGTGAGTGTGAATGGTTGTCTGTCTCTTTGTGTTGACCCTGCGACAGGCTGGCGACCTGTACAGGGTGTACCCTGCCTCTCGCTCTATGTCAGCTGGGATAGGCTCCAGCCCCACGTGACCCTGAACAGGATAAGCAGAAGAGAATGTATGGAAAGATAGTAGAATTCCCTCCAACAAGGGCAATTTTCCCCTGAAAAATTCCCATTCTTAAATGATGTTTTTCCCACTTAACCATGCATACCATATCAAATTAACTGGCAGTATACTGATCAGGTAAAACGCTTCCCTTTATTAATACATATTATAGGACATGACTACCATTATGAAACCAGCATTAAATCACAAACAAGACTCGACTGTTCTCAAGACCTGTAGTTCTAAAACTTAGTATGTGTGTGGGTGTCATTTTGTGCAGCAGACTTACAAACCCATAAAGTTATAGAAAAACAACAATGCCAAAACGAAGTTGTGTTGTTGTTTTTGTTTTAGTTTGTTTCATTATTGCTTCAACGAATTTCCCACTTTAACTTCAGAAAAATATTCCTTTAAGAAAAATCCCACGTCCTCCTCAAACCTATATCACATTATTAGGCACAGACGCATAAAATTCTCTGTAATATGTGCATACAGTATACATTTCACACATACACGCACGCACGCACGCACGCACGCACACTCAATCACAAAAAAACCACAGTTTCATTCTTATTCACATAGACTCACATCAATGATGCAACGTAACCGACAGCAGCTGCCTACTATGAGTTATCAAAATTACAAATAACAAACAAACCACAACCAAATTCTAAAATCCATTTTTTTTTAAATACAAGAGCTTCACTATTATACCTACAAGTACACAATTATAAATATATTTGTACCTATCGGTGATATGCTTTTCTTAGACAAAACGAATGTTTGAATTCTTTGGCCTGTCCTTCAAACCCGCATACAGTAGAAGATACTCTTCTGATCAGTGCATAGTCAGATACTTGTGGAATTTAGCTACCCAAGTCTCAGAAAAGAGATGAACGTACTCATAAATAAATAATCTCTTCTTTTTTTTTTTTTCCTCACAAACATACATGCACAAGCGCACGCATGGCATCCACAGACAATTAGGTTAAAGGGTTGAGGCCCAGGTTATAAGTCTCGGGATAGTTATCATCTCCTAGGCAATAGCGTTCTCCAGTGGTTCCTTCTCATCTGCTGTGGCGTGATCTGCACCCTGCGCTGCCGCTAGCTCCTCATTCTTCTTTAACTCCCGCTGATATTTGGCCATGATAGCAGCGTAGGCGCAGCCGTACACCGCGGCAGCCAGCATCATCAGACACACGATCCCACACACTACACCGGTGATGATCACTGTGGCAATAGCGTGCCTCAAGTTGACGGGCCGCTGCTTCTGCTTAGGTTCACACTCTGCCATGCCACCTCCACCTCCTCCTCCACCACCAAATCCCTCCCCCATCGCCATGGGGACATGGAGAGCATGGCTAGAGGGATGAGCGTGGTTGCCATGGGTGTGACTTTGTAGTAGTCTCTCAGACTCCAGGTGGTGTATGTTGGCAAATAGGTAATGGTAGCTTGTAGTCATACAGGCATGGAAGAGCTGGTAGGGGACCTTCTGCAGGTCTCTATCCTTCATTTCTTCTGGTACGGAGCAAAGCACTTCATCTACCACTCCACCTTGGGATCAGAGTTTAAGAGTTAGAAATGACCAGCACAGGGGTAGAAAGGAACAGACATGTCTGTCAGTTGTATATGACCTGTTTACCTGCTGTTAATTACCATTAAGCAGCTTACTACAGAGAAAACCTCAATCATACTCGTCAGGATTGAGCCAGCCCATTGTTTTGTATTTTTAGTCTAGAATATATTATTTTAAAGGGCTGCATTAGCAAGTGTTATGTGATTAAGTAAAGTTGGTTCACTAGAGCTAAATAAGAGAAAACACAGTTAGTGCTTGTGTGGATAACATAAATCTCTTTAATATTCATCTCTGTATTCCTGTCAGACATGCTCTGTCACACACTTTAACTCTGCTTGCTTTATTAGCCACTGGCTTCCTGTAAAGCATGCATTATTGTATCTGGGTTTGTTGTTCTGTTTTGTAGTAATTAGAATTTTCAGCCTTTAAGATGAAAGCTATGTCAGGCTAACACAGGCATGTAGGCGGGCCGGCCAGCTCCATGCACGCCTGGCTTTCATTATACAGTGGTAATTTTGTTATCTAATCTGTGCTGGATTTAGTTTTGCGTGGAAAATAATGTGTTTCACAGTAACAAAGAACTCTTAATCTTCTATGTATACTGTCTAGTTGTACACACCATCACCATGATTATAAAAGCTGCAGCACACAGTGTTCAGGAGGTTCTTATTCACACATGAACCAGCAATCACAGTAAAGACTCAGCTGTAAACGCTGTAAATTTGCTGTATTATCCAATTCATTTGTGTGCTCTTCTTCCAAAGGAGACAGAACCAATCAGATATCTAGAAAATAATTCACCACTATTAATAACTGAGCAGAACTTTTAGTTTTAATACAGACAGGCCTACAAAGTCAAGCTCAGCTGCAGTCCAGAAGGACAGCTATTTCCAACCCACTGCTTGGCCATACACAGCTGATACCCTTCTTCCAATTGGCAAATGTCATACAGGACACATGTTTAAGACGCTTTAGCCTACCAACAGTTGTTGTTATCTACAAGCTGCTTTCACTTTCACATCCTCCTTTCATTCTGTGTCTGACTTAATCGGTGTCAGATCTGTTGTCACTGAGTGATGCTTGCTCTCTTCTGCACTGGGGTCTTGCTGCTGCTGCAGGAGTTGTGTTTGCCCTACCCAGAACTGAGCTATATAAATATAAATTACTGCAGATGGAATATCAATCTCTGTGTGACTAGTGAACTCTGATAGTTTCTCCAGTGACAAATATATAAACAGGATATTCATTTGGGGTTCAGTCATTCCTAATGCTGAAAGCACATTTGAGTTGCAGCCTTTCTAGTCTCCTTTTTTGAAAATATTTGGTTGTCTTATGCAGAAATTCCCTGAGCCGTTGAGTCCTGAGTCTCAGCTTGCTGAACTTAATTCTTGTGCTCTTTTCCCCACATTTTCCTGTTCCCATATAAACCAATGCCAAAGAAATCTTTAGAAAGGACAGTATTGCTATAATTAGTTATATTATATTACCATAATTCAGTACTTTGCCCAGCAGGAAAGGCATTGTGATGGATGAACCTTGGAAATGTTACAGAAATTTCCCAGTCACTGCCTAGAGTTAAAAGTGGTCTGACCTTTAAAGAGGTAGGTCTCCAGCCAGAGTTTGAGGCCTATAAGTTGGCAGTCACACCTCCAGGGGTTGCCACGTAGTGCAAGGCTGTCCAGGTGTGTCAGAGCCTCCAACAGGGAACGATCTAATCTTGTCAGCCTGTTGTGTGCTAGCCCCAGGTGGCTGAGGTTCCTCAAACTGTCCCCCATGGCTCCAGGCAAACCCCACAGGCTAATGGAAGGGACGTGGAAAAGAAATGAAATAAGACGT
This sequence comes from Bujurquina vittata, assembly GCA_015106715.1. Taxonomy (NCBI): domain Eukaryota; kingdom Metazoa; phylum Chordata; class Actinopteri; order Cichliformes; family Cichlidae; genus Bujurquina; species Bujurquina vittata. The sequence continues at coordinate 50,451 of VUQK01021693.1, read as the reverse complement.
GAAATCAAATTTTTATGTAACATTCAACCCAGGCAATAAAACATTTTTAACCTGTTGTGCGAGAGGTCAAGGTGTGAAAGTGAGCGGATAGGTCCAAGCAACCGCTTGTCAAGCTCTCTCAGGTTGTTGTGGGCCAGGCTGAGGCGCTGCAGAGTCCTCAGCCCAAGCAGAGCAGTTGGTGAAATTGATGTTATAGAGTTATTAGATATATCGAGAATGCGAACAAGGGGTATTTCCCTGAAAGCCATTGATGTCAGCCCCCTGATGCGATTATCTTGAAGATACAATTCTTGGGTGTCTTGATGTAGTCGTCGAGGAACGTCGTACAGGCCTCGACCCCGGCAGTCTACTACTTTGGTGTTGCTATTGCAGCTACACTCCTTCGGACAGGCGCTGGACAAAGACAGGAGTGAGAGGAGAGCACACACCAGTATCGCTGTGGAAACATGGGGACATAATGTTGGATTAGACATTTAAAGGTGTGAGTGGAATTTTTGCTGCTGCACTGTATGCTTTTCAGAAGCTTTAAAAAGTGTTCAGCACTATCCTGCATGACTGTTACGTAATTGCATTGAGTTACAACGTAGTCTTACAACCCAGTCTCCATGTAAATAAGACAGAATTCAATGATTTGGAATTTATTTAATAACTATATTATATATTAATAACATTAACAACAGGAATGATATTTTAATTTGGGTGAAAAAAATCCAGAATCGAATATCTAGCATTTTTTGTTGACTTTTTTTGTTCAGACAGCATTGCTTTTTCTTTTTATAATAAGAAAGAAAGTAAACATTTTACTAATGTGCCAACTCCCACCTCCCTCCCCCTTAGACAGTGGCCTTTGGTGACTTAGCCAAAGCCTCATAACCCCTCACCCACACATAAATCCATACACAGCACATATTAGGTGTCTGATTCCCTTTGAGATAACTTCATGTCCATCCCTCCTGGAACATTACAGCAGTATTTATAGCTTTGGCTTGACTAGCTGGAGGCTCAATGAAATGAAGCCCTGACCCAAGCCTGTAAATGTAGCTAACTCACAAGTTGCAATCACTGCTGGTGAATAGATGGATATGCTGCATCACATCTGTTTTTATAGGTACAGCAGCATGTTCTTCTGATCAATTATGCCTTTATCCTGCAGGAGCTCACAGTGTCATGAAAGCCCTATGCGTATTTCCAGAAACATACAGTATTAGGCAACACTCTTCAGCTAACAATGACACAATCAATACCTAACCACAAAGGAATGTTAACATGAGCAGGGTAGCAAAAAATATAAACGAAATAAACTACCATTTATCATTAAGTAATTTCCACCAGTATTATTTTGTCTCACTGCTTCTCTATTCTTTAAACAAACCACATTCTGCTAACATGCTATTAAAAGCATGAAATCACCATTTTATCTTTGTTAGCTGGTGGACTTCTCAGATTATGTTTTGCATGTGTAGAAATATCCAGGCTCAGGTGCTCTGATGTCAGGTGTTAGTTTGGTGCAGTGGCGCATGGCGGTGTTGCTTTTGCTGATTTTATTTGACTTGCCTCAACAAAACGCATCATAACATGGCTGGGTTGAGATTTAGAGCTCTGCAGTGCAAAGATCTGTGATAATTGCATCCTCGTTACTGAAGTGACTGTCCATATGCAAGGATGCATTCAGTCACATGGGCTCACGAACAGGTAGACAAACATAAACACAACAGCAGCTCAGTGGAGCTCTTTGACAGCAAATCTGGAATGAGATCAACAAAAAAAGAGTGGCACTTTGCTCTGATGTGTCCCTCCAGCCCAAAGCGCACACAAAGAAGTTTGTAATGACAAACACAACCTACAGCAAGTGCCATTTTGAGTAGACCTGGTAAGAACATAAAGCTAAAAGCAATAGGGGGAGTTTCAGAGGCAAACTAATGTAGAGCTATAAACATTCTGCTCATTAAAATTTGCATCTAACTGTTTGAATTTAAAAGCTTTCATAAGCAACCTTTTTCTTTTCCCTTAGTCAGGGAACAGTTGTACACTGCCTTGCCATGTACTTGTACAAATTCACACACAGAGACTCGCACAAAAGCTCTTCCCAATGATGGTGCTCCTACCTCTCATATCTGCCAGTCGTCTTTGGGCCGCTTGCATTTACTGTCGTTCCAGTTGAAGATCCATTAGCCGTCAGTAAGGCTGAGATTGGCTCGTCCTGGTAATCATCTGTGTAGGCTGATATGGTCAGTAGGTGAGAACTAATGAGATCAAGATCAACAGCAGAAACCCGTGTTGCCTTCAAAATCCTCAACACTGGCTGCAAGGGCATGAAACCCCATCAGATCGGGTAAATCAGAGCACAGAGCTCATTGCCAGCCAGCCAGCCAGTCTGGGAATCACAAGAGTTAGGGAGCTCTGTCTCTCTCTCCCTGGCTTGCTCTCTCTTTCTCTCTAGCTCTTTATCTCTCTCTCTCTCTGTTGCTGTCTTACCATCTCTCAACCCATTTTTTTCTGTCTCTGTTCTGTATTTTTCTGCATCCTAATTTTTATTTTTTTTTCTCTATTTTACATTTTCTCTTTCTTGATTTTGCCAAATTTTTGCTCTTGAAACCAAATCATCGTCTCGCTCTATCTTTCTCTCTCTTGCTCGCTCTCCCTGTCCCTAGTTGCATTTGTGAGTGTGATGGTGTGTCATCTCTCAGTGGACAGCTGTGTCGCTTAAATCACAGCACAAACACATTCACTGACATTCACGTTACCTCCCATTGCTCTGGCAAGAACCGAACAAGACAAAATTAGATCTGGATTGCAGCATCTACACAAATATTCAAACACTTCAGCACACAGCGAACATTGTCAGAGGATGCCCATTGCTGTGGCATGCTTGGATGGTATTATGCATGAGCCGTGGGCAGAAGGGCTGGCAGAACACGCCCCCAGCACAGCAACACAGAATGTGCGAATGCATGCATACGCATGTACACACACATTCTGATTTAGCTGTTGCTGTATATTTACATAGATTTTTTTTAATGTGCTTGTGTGTGTGTGTGTGTGTGTGTGTGTGTGCATGTAAATGGATTGACTGTTAAGCTCATATGAGCACATGGGTGGCTTGAAGGAGAAGCAAAAAATGGACAAAGGAAGGGACAGGAGAGATTACAATTTTTTTATGATAAGTATGATTAAGCTTACAAGCAGACTTAGCCCTGCAATACACTCTGTGGCATTTGCCCTCCTGTCCGTCCATATTTCTATCCTTTCTTTTCTCCGCTGAAGGGCCTGACAATTATTTTAGTTCTGTCATAAAAACTGAAGTCAGTTTGCGTCACCAGTTTATTTAAAATACTGTACATTTATTTTTGTTCTAAATGACTGTAGTAATTAGCCTCGAATAATTACTGTAGCCTGTGCAAGTACACAAATGCATGTACTTACACAGAAGCGCGCGCGCGCACACACACACACACACAGACATAAAAACCAAAATCGACATATTCACTTGCACACTGGAGTGGTTCTGGACACCCACACAGGAAAAAATACATCCTCAAATGTGTGATGACACCTTCGAATTTGCTAAAAGCCCATATGGTTGATATGCCCAGACAGTCTGCTGTGTTTGTGCTGTAACCTGTAACCGTCTCCTCGAGTTACCTTAAAAAAAAGAATGAAAAACAACAGGGGCAAGAGCAAATCCTCCTCTGACTAGGATGCTGTATATTATCACCGTGTGACCATGTGATCTCCTGTGATGTTTTCAACGAATGTGGAATTCGGACCTTAAAGGCAAACTACATAGATGCTCTTTGTATGTGATCTTTTCTATTAAAACGGCTCATTCACAAAGCTGTTTGAGATTTGGCTAAAAAAGACTGCCTTTTTATATTTCTGAGCACCAGTGAATCAAGTCTAATGTAACAAGAAGAGAGGAGAGAGAGAGGTCAGTTAAGTCTAGGTCTTTGTTGACTACTGGCATTCTCCTGTTCTGGTCATCCCCTGACAGTTTGACATGATGCACCCCCTGTGCTTTGGAACTGTTGTGGAGCGATGCTGCTGGATGAATGCACAAGCAAATTTGAAAATTCCAACATCTCTCTTCGCTGTGTGAGTGTGCATGCATGTGCTAGAGGTGTTTTTGCTGGCACTGCGATGTAAGTCGATGCACGTGCACGCTCCACAAGCACGCACACACAGTACCAAATTACGACTGTGCACGAGAACACACACATTCAGATGCACTCCTGCACTGATGGGCATATACATTTATGCAATCCTTATTAGACTCCCCAAATACCTGCAGACTTTAAGTCGTTGTCATCTCTCCCTGCCTGGGATTGCATTTATACAAGATTGGTGATCAGATGGATTTGGAGTGGATTTTATGTCTCTTCATGTTTGGACTCATAAACCCAGCTCAGGGCATAAATACCCCCAAGTTCTTAAATCATACTTTAGGAAATTAAATGTTCCCCCATAGTACAGAAAATTCCTGAGCATTAGTGAGACAGATTTGGGCTTTTGTTCTGAGCCAGCTTCCACGCAGAAGCCAAATCAGTGCACTTTTAACCTCTAAAACCATCTCACAGAGCAAACCTCTGCACTGTTCATACTGGATTTATGTTAACTCAGTTTTATTTTTCTGAGATGAACAGATATGCCGTCCTATTAATGTCACTGTCTTTCAAATTGGTTTGAATCATTTTAAATTTTCATGTGCATTTACTAATTTGGCCTCTTTTTGTGTTTTAGTAAAATATGTCAGAGAGCTTTACCTCCTTTTTCACCATTTCCTTTGTTTTATGACTTTTTTTTTTATAGAGGATCCTTTTATTGTTTTAATGATGTGGGTTCTTCCTGGTTTTATACCACGTGTGTTTCCAGTGCTGTTGCCCAGCATCTTAAATTAGCCTCTTCTCCTGGGCTTTTCATGTGGGTGTAGAAATGGTGGGCTGCTGAAAGGATCTGGCAAAGCTTATGATGGGATAAGCTGCACCTGTTCCTCTGGGCAAGAGCTAAAACAGGCCACAGTAGCACCCCGCTGCACTTAAATATTCACACAAACACACAATCATGCTAAAAGAAATGCAAGCCAAAACAACATTTTAGCATCCGCTGAAACTTTATGTTTTAAATGAGCATTTATGTTGATTTATATTTATTATTTGGAGCCTATCTACATGCACGCTCAACTTTATTCCTCATAAGAGCTGTTTACTGTGTTTCTCTGTGTGCATAATCTTAGAGAAGCACAGAACTGTGCCTTTGCATTAGGCTGAAAAACAATTATCTACTATCAGGTTACAGTCTTGAAACTTTACAGGTGTGTAGCCGAGATCAAAATGAAAGTCAGGTTAGAAAATGGGTGTGGTGGTTCCACTAATATTGAGCAAAGAGCGCAAATTAATGAGAAGGAATGATGCCTAAATGTGTGTCTGGCAAACTGCAGCCTGTTTTGTTTTGTTTCATTTCTTGCAGTGTTATGTTTAAGTTTCTGCTTCATTTGGAATCAAATGTATGACACACTTTGTATTCAGTGCATTAAATGTGAATTGGTGCGTAAAAAAAATCAGCACAGCAGACATAAAGGCAGAAAACACCAGGGTGTATTTCAATACAGATTTCTTCTGTGTTTAATTATACACATGTATCAGTGAGTCAGAGATCATTTACTCTGGCCAATCCGTGTATCTTTAATACTGTTTGATACTCAGTTTGTCAAATCTATTAAAATGTTACAATCTCTTTAATTTACTTTGCTGCCTGCCTTCTCTGCATTCGGATGAAGCTCTGCAATATTCTAAAGATTTACAGACCACTTAAAGTATAACAAACCCCCACTGAGAGAAAGCTAGAATCCTCTGAGTCTTAGTAGCATGAGGCAGTGGGAGAGGAGGACGACTAGGAGAAGAAGCTAAAGCCTGTGGTGAACGTGTCAATCTTTCCATAGTCAACTCTGAAAAAGCTGACGCATTTAATGTCAGCCAGTGTTTTTTTTCCAGGCAAGGAATTCTGGTCAGATCTGTGCATTTAGGGACCTGCTGCGATGTGGCTTATGGAAGTGAGAGCAGCTCTTGTATACCAGCTCTGGAAGTACATGTTGGGATAGCAACAGGGAGGCAGACTGAGGAATGGATTTCATGTGGCCACAGAGAAAGAGGTCTGGTTTAAAATGATGTGAAATTTTGAGTGTGGTTAGTGTCTGCACACATGGTAGACACTCTTAGACATTCTAGAAAAACAAGCTGATGCATGTATGATGTAGGTTGTGCTTGCCCTTTTAGGTTATTTTGTCCTATTTCCTCATTGGAGGTTAATGAATGATGCATTGTGATCCTGTGTATATATTAACATTCTCTCTTGCCAGGCGGATGACTTTGCCTATAACAACGATCACAGTGCACTTGCACACACAGAACACACATGACCGGTTCCTGTCTCTCTGTGATTGCATCTCTTACAGCTGTGGGCATCCAGATGAAACTGGAGTTTTTTCAGAAGAAATTCTGGACAGCAAGCCGACAGGTACACATAAATGTGAACACACCCTGCACATTTACACATTCAGGTGTGAAAGGTGAAATAATGCATTGCAAACTCAAAGTAACCTGTAACTCACACAACTGCTCTCACTGCCATAAAGTAGTTTAAAACGCGCAAAAAAAAAATCAAGTCAAAAGATAAATTAATCTCCCACACTGATGTTACTGCAAGCTGCTCAGCTATGATCGTATAGCACGCTTACATTCTTTATAAAGTATGCATTGCTTTATGATGTTTGTGTTTGAATTGGTATTTCAAATGTAATGACTCAAAGGTCCACGATAGCAATTTGAAACTTGGTGTGTCCCATTCATTTCACTATCCATTAATTTTCCTATTCTGCAAGTTATTAAAGGTTTTCAGCTGCTGCAGGGGATTTATGTTGCAAATCAGCCTGAATGTTTGTTGTGACACATGCAAATGCAGATATGATTTTTCATCTTACAGTGTGCGGCATTAGACGGGAAATGCTCCATAAGCTGTGATGATGAGGTCAGTCGGTTTTCATTTACCCAGTCAACCCTTCATGAATCTGTAATTTGTACATCTTACGATGGCTTTAATGCTTCTCTATTTAACAGAATATTAACTGCTACCTCATTGACAACAACGGCTTCATTCTGGTAGCAGAGGACTACACTCTGGTGAGACACAAACACAGAAGACACATGAATGAAAGTTACTTGCATAGCCTCTTTTTGTCACAGTTAGACATTTCACCCAGAGATGGGCCATTACAAGAAGAACTGGGTAGGGCAGAAGTGCACCAACCTAGCAGCAGAACCGTCATCTGCTCCTTCATGGCAGGAGGAACTGCCAGAGCCTTAAAAAATGACCTCCAGTGGGCTACTTATGTGGCTTTCTCACCAAACAATTGGGCCACTTTCATTTGCACCAAAGCAGGTGAATTCATTCCTGATAGGACAGACCTGAAGTTTGCCTGACTTTGCGTTATACTGTCATGATCAAGAGGTCCCTTATATTTTTGAGCTTTTTTTATGCATCTCACACATAATATTGTCCCTTTGACTGCTCACAATAAGACATGGTGCTGCTCTAGCATATACTACACCCTCTGCCTAGCTGTCACCAGACATGCTGTCACTCTGACTTTGGCTCATGCAGAAACCAGTCCGCTGGCTGTCACTGCCCTTGCCTTACCCTGCATGTTCTTTTCATGCGTCTCTCACTTGCTGGCTTCTATGCTTATTTTAGCTTAATTTGGATACGACAAAGCATTTAGGGTTATTAAGTTTTTTAATACCATGTGTGAGTGGTAAAAATGCCTTTGACTAATGCAGTAACAATGTCAATCATAAAATCTTGTAGTGAATTTGTGATCGGTCTTGACTAGAACAACACAACCTTGCAGGTTGTGTTGTTTTGTTTTTTTTTCTTCAGGGAAGCGGTTACATAAGGTTGATGCCACATTCTTTGCCACCCAGATCAAGAGAATTCGGATATGGCAGGATGAATGATGAATAAAAACGGAAAAAAAACCCAATAATCTTAATAATCAATTTTTTAGTCTTTATCAAGCAACAGTAACAAAAGACGTTCCAACACATAAAATGGGAAAATATTTTAGACGGTGCAGTGTTTTTAGTTCAGCAGTGAAATCTCAGGCTGAAGGTTTTGCAAGGGGGCAGTGCATGGCACTCAGAAGTGCTCCGCAGAAACTGCATCAGTTTTTAAAGTTTAATGCAGGCCTAAAATCACTTCCCCATTAGAAGATCTGTGCATCAGTCTTTGTTCGCCAATACACAGAAACCCAGCTTCATGGCAGAATTAGGTAAATAAAGCATGTGTGACTCCAATCAGCAATTATGCTGTCTAGCAGTCTGACAGTGGTCTCAGAGGATAACTAGCATCTCTAAGCTGCTCCCTGTGATGGGAAAGCAGGCCAAACAATTCAAGACCAAGAAGAAGTCTGATGTTTCTTCGTTCATTTACGCCTGTATCTTTGTGGAGAATAATTTATTTATAATGCAGCAGGACTATGAGGGCACACATGTCTCAAAGCTTTGAAAGAGTGCTTGAAGCTCAAGCAGCATTGAGTTGTGATTGGACTTTTCACCACATATACCTGATTTCAATCTCTTATCAGGTTTTGCATGGGTGTTTTTTTTAAATGTTTTCTGCCATTTTATAAACTAAAAATTTCACCAGAAAATCATCAGATTCATCAGTAAAGAAGACAAGTTTAGTAGCAGGGTTAGGATGAAAAGTGGATCCATCTACTGCTATAATTTTCCAAATATTTAAACATAAACATGGCATTCTGACTTGTTTATTTAAATAAATCTCTTTCTTTTCATTTTCAGACAGGGAATTTTTTTGGTGAAGCAGAAGGGGCTGTAATGAATAAGCTTCTGCAGATGGGCTCTTTCAAGAGGTAAGTATTTCAAACTGCACGTGTGTGTGTGTGTGTGTGAGGGTGTACTTGAACATGCCAGCTCAAGTGTATGCATGAGTGTGAGTGTTTGCATGTGTGTAAATGTATGTACATAATATCAGGGAGGCCACAGAGTGAGAGCACGTCTCCCCTCGTGCTGACAGCTCTTAACTTGGCCAATCATGTTGAGCTTTTCAGTGCTGAACTCCGACCCCTCACTCAGCAGAGTTCTCCATTAGGGGATTATAGCAAATCTTTTCCCGAAACAAAAGAATTAGGACAAACCCGAAGTCACAGACACACACATGGGTAATGTGCTTGTTGTAAAGCTGTGTCTCCTGGAAAACGCCAGGAGCAGTGGGTGGCAAAAAATCTGCAATTGATTTGGACATCGAATCCAGGAGGATACCTTACCCAGTATCACAGAACAGATATGCCAAAACGGACCGACTCAAACTATCATTTCACCGTGGCGTCATTTGTGGAATCTGAACTTCGCCGCATATCTCGTCACGCAGAGGTTGACGACCACATTTACAACTCTACCACAAGAGCAGTACCCAGCATTCTCTTGTGCCTTCCGGACGTGGGTGAAGAGATTTTTGCCGTGTTGTCTCAGTGTATAAAAATCAAGGGTGACAAATTATCACACAAGCCTGTATGTCACATGGATGAACATCAAAAGCTGACAGCAAATAGTTTACAGATCCACCCATAAAAACAAACAGGCCTACAACTGCTTTCACTGAATATTTAACGTTGGACGAAGAGGGGTTGTTTAGAATTGAGGTCGACGTATGATGAATGAATAATATGACTTGTGTTGGTGAAGTATTAGCATGATGAGTAACAGAGCCTTCAGATCTTAACACTAATGAATCCAGTGCGATCTGTCTTAACCCAGTGCCATCTGTAACGCATTAATGTGCTCAAGCGCAATTTTTTGTCGTTTCATTTATATATATATATATATATAAAAAGACATTTTAAAGTGCACCACTTAAAAATGACACCAACTGCCAGCCTGAATTTATTGTTCAGCCCCGTGACTGTGCATGAAGATAAATGCACAGAAATGATTTTAGCTCCCTTTACGTTATCCATCTTTCCAAGCAAGCAATAGAAAGAGAAATCTATAAAAAAAATGTTGAAAGTGATGTTATGCTTAGAAAATGAAGGCCATTCGTGCACACCCGCATTGCCATAAAGCAATCACACATCCATGCAAACGCACACAAACACTGATTTTGCACTGGTCTGAATTTGCTGCTAACACTATTATGTGGCCAGGCTTAGCGCTAATTGGTTCCTGGCGGTGTGCTAGAGCTGTGTGTCACCCGTACTGTGACTGAGGTTTGAACATCGCCCAGGGCTGCGGATATACTGGGCCCACTCAGACATCATACACATACTTGGACAAACGTTCACACACAAAGCACTGTCAAGCATACAGGAACTTGTCCAAAGGCTATAAGAACAGTGTCCAGTGTGTGCGTGTGCGTGCGTGCATGCATGTATGTGTGTGTGCGTGTGTGTGTGTGTGTGTGTGTGGGTATATGTGTGTGAGAGAGTCAGGAACGCCTTCAATAACCTCACCCAGACAGACCTAGATCTCACACCCTCAGGGTCTACTAAGCCTTTAAATCCTCTGATATCCCCCCCAATATCCCCAAATCATCTACACATACGCACACACACACTCACCCACCTTCCTACATCACTTTGAGGAACCTCTCAGGAAGCTCTCGGCTTTCACTTGCTTTCCTTTTCCCATTCTGCCACATCCATCCAATATATTATTGGTAGGTAAAGCAGCAATTGCAGCAGAGGTGGGATCTTTTCTTCCTGCTCCCACACAGCAGTCTTAAAGGCCCCACAGGCATGTGATACTAAAGGGAATATGTGGATCAAGACTTATATCACTGATATCACTTATATCAGGGCCGTATCAACCTAAAATTATTTACCTGATCTATTTCTGATATTCCACTTCACTCTCTGCCTTGTCTTTCTATCTTTATCTCTGCAGGGTCACTCTATATGACTACCAGGCTCTATGTTGGGTCTATTCAGAAAGTAGCGACAGTGGACGCGCTCTATTGGATGTGAGCCCTGCAAACACTTCAGCCTCTTTGTTTGCAATCCATGTTATGCAAAGCTGGGCTTACACGTTTTGTGCTATTCATGTCTGACGTCTATTTCTTTCTTTAGCCCTACTTCGCTTTCTTCTCAGCTGTGAAGTGGATTCTGACTGAGCTTGTCATGTAAGACTTCTGTATATGTGAGATTGTCGTGTCTGTTTCTAATAACAAAAGCTTACCGAGTGTATGCGCTTTTTAGGACTTGAAAAACTGCCTCATTGCTCTTAAATTAAATGTGTGTTTGCGAGTATGAACTGCATGTTTGTTTATGAGTGTCTCCACATGTATGTTGACATGATCCTCGGTGATCATGAGCACTAATGGCTACCTGATGTTTCCTGTGGTGCGAGTGTTCCTGTGATGCCACGTTGTGGTTTTGGAGTCTTCCTGGGTGGTCTGTTGTTGCCACAGTGCATCATGGGAGGATTGAGTTGTCAGTGCTAATTTTACGGTCTGTCATAGTGAAGACATTTTTTTTCCCCTGTTCAACAGATATGAATGTGTAAGAATTTACACAGGACAAAACAAAGTAGATATAGTCAAAAATTCTGAAAATTGCAAGTGCTCTATTATTTTTTTATTACATAATGGTAATGTACTGTCTTCTAATAATAAAACATATTTTTTCTGCAAAACTGCATGAGGTTAGGATTAAATTGAAACTGAAATTTAACCCCTTCTTCCATGAATTATGAGAACTTCAGTAATGATTTTTTTCCTGACTCTTTTTTTCCCTTGTTAGGCATTAAAAAAAAAACAATGCAATTGAAATTTTATGACCCTATTTTTCACGGGAGTTACAAACATGTCCACTCAGGTGGACACCATGCGTTTGACTTTTGAACCAGAGAAATATGTATTTAACAAACCAATAATGGAAAATCCTCAGAACGATAGTCACTGCTGCAAGCATTGACTAATCCTGATCCTGTTACTTATATTCTAATAACAGATAAAAATAACAAAAACAGCTTCCCGTGACTGGCCAACAGGTAGCAGTGTATGGGATGATGCACAAGCGTCCACTGTGTTGGCTGATATGAAACTATAACAACAAAACATGCATATACAAGAGCTTTTGAATAGCTGTCCACTGTAGTGACCATTATGCATTTACTATTTATTTACTCTCACATACACATAACTTGTAAAAGTACACAATTTAATCTTTTCTACTTTGGTCTAAACTCATGCAGAAACAAAGTTTAGTATGTAGTGGATATTATATAAGCATATGCTAGAGTGGATGATTATGGCTGCTGATGTCTCCCTATTTAGATTCCTGGTTGAGTTCAACGTGTACAGCTGGTGGTACTCTGACCTCACCGCAAAAGGTAAGAACATGAGCTTGAGGTCTCCATCTGAACAGCACTCACACAAACATCTGCACTCTACTGCTGTCTTAGCACAGTTATAACAATGTTTTTTATATACAAACTACAATGTTTGTTAAGATTTTTATTTACTTTTTTATTTATTCTTAAATGTATTTATTAACAGATTGTTGAAAAAATACACATTGATCATACATATCATATAAAATGATTTGTCCTTAAACCATAAAGGTTATCAATAATTATGATCATAACTTCTAGAAAAATTATTTGTTGATTAGTTGACTCTATGTTGTATAATTAACACACTAAATTTTAAACTGTTACAGATTTTTTAAACCAGGATTGTCATTTAAATAAAGAATTTTGAAGGTTAAAATAGGTAAAATTTGATAATTGAATAGTTGTCTTAATTGTTACAAACAAGACGTTCTCCCCTATAAGAAAACAGCTAACAAACAAAAACAACACATCCTGAAGCTTAGACCTGAATTAAACCACTTCAGACTTTGTGAAATAACCAGTTAAATTATTCCATATCTGAAAAATTGTGAGAAGTATATACATTTTCTGTTTTGTTTTTTTCATACAAATATGTTGTGTACTGATCTTTCCTCTCACAAAACAGACAAAGGAATAAAACACTGGACAAAAACAACATTAAGACATTTTGTCTGATTTTTAAATGAAAAACATCTTTTTTTTTGTAGCCTTCTGAAAGAACAAACGTTGCACGTGCTGCTTTATGCTTACGTGTGTGTTGACAGCGTACAGCACTGCATACAGCATAAATATCCAGTGTCCCTACCACTGGCCTCATGTCTTCATCTTCGCCATCTCCCCTCCATTTCCTTTTGGTCTGAGTCAGTGTGACCACTGGAAAAACAGAATAAAGAGGCGCAATCCAAAACCTAAAAGCAAAAAAAAAAGAAAAAAAAAGAAGCAAAACAGACGATTACCTCAAGTGACCTCAGTGTTTCTGAGTTTGTGTATACATGTCTCTATACACACAATTTTCTTTGTCTGCCCAGAGGGGTTATTTATATGATCTTATGATCTGCAAGGACTTGTGTCATATTGGTAATGGTGGTAGGCAATAGCCACTTGGTAACATGAGAAAAGGGTGTCTCTCTTTTTCTCACCCAGTCTATCACGTTTTCTCTTTTTCTCTGGTTGTATGTCATTCCTTTCTTTCTTTTTTTTTCTTTCGTTCTCGCTTCCATGAATGCACGCACATTCTCATATGATTATTGCCAGGCTATGAATGCTGTGATTCCTCATGCTTTATGGAGTGTTGAATACTGTTTGCCTGTTTGAAACGAAAGCCTCACTAAGCAGCATCATATTGAAGCTTTAATTCTTGCCAAAACTAATATGAAAATATTTAGTGTGTGAGACAGGGGGGAGAAAGAACCACAAAATGAAAGTCTATGAAATGCTTTCCTTGCACACTTTAATCCTGAATGAAGTGAAGCTGGGCATCGCTGCTCACCGAGCAGTCGAGACAATTTCACAGCTGGCTAGCCTCAGGTCTTAGCACTTTCTATATCTTTTTACAATAAAGACAGAGGCCTGTGACACACAGCTGAAACACCATAATTTAGCAGCCCGTAACCCAATCTACACAGCCTCTCAAGCTGAACTAATCCCAGGCATTTATACATGTAGGCTGTGTTTCTCGCATCCATGTAGTTTATTTACAGTGCACACACACACACACTTACAAGCACATACACATGCACGCACACATGCTGTTTAATACTACACTCCTGATTCTCAATAATAAAACCCCATCATTCAAATTAAACACATAATCACCCATGTTTAGAAGTCTCTCTGTTGTAAAGATATGTAAAACGCTGTGATTCAGCTAGGCATTTAAACAGTTTCTTTGTGTTAAAAGTCTAAGTTTGGATTATGCAGGTCCTTTTTAATGAGGGTTTAATGAAATTTTAAGCTGGCCATTGTGCAGGGTCATTTCAAACCTCTGGGTGGCAGGAAAGTTCAAGCAATGCCGTGAGAATGACTGGCCTAGATTTACACTGGAAATATTTCCAGTGGGACAAGAGACAGCTCTGGTCCAGAAATGCTGTTTTCTTTCAAACTTGAATATTTACATGGACGCTGTGTGTTTTACTGTGTGCTTGTGTAACTCTTTGCAATGGCTATTATTTGATTTTTCATAATTTTTCCTCCAACTTCGGCTATACGCCACTCATTCTTCCCTCCATCCCTCTCCTTTCGTCTTTCCACCTCTCAGCTCAGAGGATAGGTCGGACCATGCAGGTGCCGTGTGACACAGAGTACCCAGCCTTTATCTCCGAGAGAACCATCAAAGAGAACACTGGCAACATTGACTGTGATGGCTGCATCAAGTATGGGACGCACAAACAGACACGTAAACATAAATTAGCTACAAGTGACATCAACAGTAAGAGCTGTTGGTTATCAGCTGTCCACTGTGCACCATAAAACAAGAATGAAAAATGAACGATCTTGTTAATTCTCATCTTGGAGACATATTTTTGTCTTTATGATCCTAAATAATGAGGAACACATTTAAATCATTTGTTGTCTGTTGAAAACAAACACTTTTATCCAGGGCAATCCATCAGAGACACAGATACAGACACACACACACGCGCGCGCACACACACACACACACACACACACACACACACACACACACACACACACACGCAGCATTTTGAAATACGAGGCATTTAGAGATGAGGGAGAGAGGTGGAAAAAAAGCTTCCTTTAAAAATGGGAAAATGAGTGTGGTCCCCATTAACAATTTGGGCTTTTCTGTCAGGCAATTGTGGGGTGTTCTCTGGATCCCTGCAATGGGCCCTTCATTGCTCCCAGCTGTGGAACTGCCAAGGAGCTCAGAGCTCTTTGCATGTGTGAGTGTGCACATGTGTGCTTGTGTATGTGTGTTTTCCTTGTGTGTCCACTGTCGGCACAGCCTCACAAGGTCAGCAGGGTAACCACCGCTTTGGACTACAGTGTAGTTGGAGATACAGCCAGCTCCCTACACATACATACACAGATAGCATCACGTCAGACACCCAGACTCTCCCACGTTTCTCCCAATGTTTCAGAGAAGAATGCCTTAATCTGCAATGATGACACCAAAACTGGGATTAGCAGGAAAAAGCTTTGTGCTCCTCAGCAACATGCCGCCTTCAAATAAATCTTTTTTAAAACTCAATGAATTTGACAAAGTAAAACAGAGTTTTTATTTCAGTTATATGGAATTTTATAGCTCATATTTGTAATAGAGGATATTGCCGATAAACATCTGTTTCAACTTACAGGCTGACTGAGGCCTTTCTCTTATATTTTCATTGGGACACGTGTGTATGCTTTATGCTCTGGGAAATATATCCTAAGCTTTTGCCTGTTAAACCTCTCTTTACTGTATTTTGACTCTTTGTGTGCATGCGTGTGTCAGTTTTTGTACGTGTGCACTACTCCCCGATTAGTGCGACGGAACATAAGAAACATCGAACCCTAGCGAAGGCTCTTGTGACTTAAGTGCTCCAATAAGATGATTTAACCTTTATTAATGCATCCGTAGCTTTTTTCGATGGTAACATGAGATTCAGGACAAAGAGCTCGGTCTCCAACCAGAGAAGGTCTTCAATGGGACCATTAATGACAATAATCCTGGTTGTATATCTTGCCAAGACAAATGGTCCTTTTCTTTCTTTCAACCGTGAGGGAAGAGTCAAGTCACCGAGAAAAAAGAAAGAGTGGTTGAAACTTCCAGTGAGCAGCAGCCTCAGCTGTGCAGTCAGGTATTAAGGATGGATTAATCTGTTAAGGTTGCTCTGGTGTTGTCATTAAAGCCATCTACAAGGCAGGTTTTGTTTCTTAATACAGTATTAAAATGCATTTAAAATAGCTTTAAAAAAATACACTAATTAACAACAATAAAAGATGATTTTATAACATCAAAGCCTGAGTGGACTGGCAATTTTTTATAATTTTAAAGGTAGTTTATGTATAATAAATGTTTATTATTATTATTATTATTATTATTGGGCTTTTCTTTATAAATAATCTTCCGTTTCCACACCAGTGCCAGTATCATCGTACTGTATTTCACATCAACTCAGAGACCTCCTACTGTACAAAAGTCCTGTCACATGTATGCACTGCAATCGTGTAAAAAATTAAAAAAAATAAAACATACTGGAATCACGGTGCTTGTTTTTCCCCTAAAGTAATGGGAAACGTGGAAATAAAATGACAGCATTGGTCTAAAAACTCATCTATCTGATTGTTGAAATTTTGTTGGAGCAATTTCGACTCGAATTAGGAATAGTTAAATTGCACACAGTAATTACTGGTCAAATTTTTCAACTGTGATGACAGATATTTCTGAAAACCATGCTGGACATGTATTTATGGTTATGCTATGCAGTTATTAAAACCTTTAGAAAAACATGAACATTCTCCATTGGATACAGAAAAAATCATTTATACAAACCTGTGCACAGAATGAGTTTTCCATGAAATACACTAAACTATATCCAGCTCTGAAACTATAGTAAAAGCATTACAAAATATATTGTAAATTGTAGCATTATCTTATCACAAGTAACCCTGAAAGTGAGCGTCAGTAAAATAGACACTGTAACAAGGTATTGTTAAGCAGGGCCATTTCCCTTATCTCTTTCAGCTTTGGACTGTGTGATGTGTTTTGTCAAAACCTAAAAGTAGACAGCCTTTCATCGACTATCCTTGCCTGTCGCAACCTTCTCCTACAATTCTCAGCTTTATAAATCGTCACCATCTTAAAATAATGGCTTAAGCCATTTCTTTCAGGTTTTCCAGAAAAGATTAAAAAAAATGAACCAAACATTGAGAGTAATGATTTAGACAAAATAAAACTTTCGTCAAAAAATGACTTAGGCCATTATTTAAGGGTGACGATATCTAACAGGGTTTTTTTTCTTTTCCCCCTTTTGTCTCCCATGTGAGTCTCCACATCGCTTAAAGGGTTGTCTGTTATCTCTTCTCAGAGAAACATGTTGGATGTCCTTGCCTGTTTCTCCGCCAGCCAGAACGCAGAGGCCACGGCACAATGAGGCAACATTAACAACAAATTGTCTGTTGTGCTATCTGTGTTTGTGAAATGCATTGCCGTCTGTCACTGTGTATCTGTGCGCGCTGTACACGGCCTTGTGTGTGTGTACATATGTGTGCATTCACATGCAGTGTGATGCTCCCTTTCCCAGCTCTGGGTATGTTCAAGGCCAGCAGATGTGCTGTCAGGATGTGTTTAAGTCTTTTCTCCAAGAACACTTGCTCTGCTTTCTATCAGCGGGCAGCGCTGGACTGGACCGGCGCTGTGCAGGGGTGAGCACAGATTATTAAACATCAGCAGATCCTAATTCACCCTGATTGGATCTGGCTTGGCCTATTTGCTGAGTTGGTTTGGTTTGGTTTGGCCAGTCGTGGTGGGGATAAGTGTATTAAGTGCGGTGGATTGGCACTCCTCAGGGATTGACGGCTGTTTGTGGTCAGATTAAATTGGTCATGGTATTGAATGAGTAAAGATGGAGATATTCCCGTGCATATTAGGGCTGTTTTGATCTATCAGGTCTCTCCCTCTTTGTCTTTGTTCAAGAGTTGAGAAAGTGTATTTTTGTATACAGTGTTTTTACATCTGTGTGTGTTCAGTCAGTCACACGTGCGTGTTTTCATATGTGTCTGATAAATGCTTCAGAGTGAATTCGATAAATCACCCAGCTGCAGCGAAGGCAGAGCAAGGCAGAGAAGCAGGAGATCAAGAAAGAAAGGGTGATAGAAAGAAGAGATCATCTTTACGACCTCTCTTCTTAATAAAGCTTATCCACAGCCATAAATCACCGGCCAGGAGGCCAAGGCAAGGCCTGATCTCTCAGGCCAGTAAAACACAGCCATGGGAAGCTATGAGCACAAAAGTGTGGTTCCCATTTGTCTCCCTTTGGAGTGTTTTATATTCGGCAACACTTCATTGGTGCTTGCCTTGGATAGGGTACAACAAAGCTTTAAGAAAAGGAAAGGAAGAGAATGAGGAAGACGGGCGGATGGAGTGAGGTTGAGAAATATGTGTGTAAACTATATATGTGTGTATGCTGGTGTGAGTCTGCCTGTGTTTCTGTATGTTTATTGACAGCTGGCGGTGAGATACTTAATACTCTTGACATGCATCCAGTGGAGTCTCTTCGGAGCGTCTCCCCTCTGCCAGGGGAGAATGTGAACACTCATAACACAAATCCTGTGACACACATGGAAATTTACATCATACCCATGCTCCTTGACTGCTTGCCAGATCTCACTTTCAAATGTCTCTTGTTCCCTCTTCCTTCTCTGTCTCCGGCTGTCTGTGCTGTGATTGGCAGGTCCTTTGTGATTCAGCAGATCCCCAGCAGTAATCTCTTCATGGTGGTGGTGGACAACAAGTGTGACTGCAGCATGTTTGAACCAATCACCATGGACCCCATCGAAATCATGTATATCCTTCCCTGGCCAAAAAGCAGAGGTGTTGGGGAAGGGGTTGTGACTATATATCTATATATATATAAAAGTATGTCTATAAATATATTGCGTCTTCAATTAAATGCATCAAATGACTTTAAATGTTAACGACACTTCTATTAATAGTCAGTTTGCATCAGACATTAACTGTTATCTTATTTTCTTTTTAATAGAGAGGACATTCCTCTTCCACCTCATCACTTTCACAGTTAGAATTGTTACAGTTAATGTCCATTGACTTGGGATATTGGGAATTATGTGAAGCATTTTAATGTGAAAAGTATGTGTATCCTTGTGGATAAGATATCTAACTGCTGTATGGGACAAGATCTAAAGCTAAGCCACTGAGACATAACTCAGTGTTTTATTTTATTGTTTTTTTAAATGCTGTGTGAGTGTGTGTGAGTTTGGACTTTGTTACATGCCACGCTGTGATTGGATCTTGATCAACAGCAGACACAGCTAGATTCGAATGGCTGGAGACTGAAGGAACTTAATTTGTCACCGCATAACTGGCTGGATTCTCCTACAATGTGCATTTCTTTGAAATTTTATGCACTACAGTCACGCTGTGTATACATGTCCACCAGTGTTTATTTTGTTGTGGGATGCTCACTGTAGCATGCTGATCTGTTGCTGTGCAACAAAAGAAACCTCATCAAACATTGCTGAGAGTTGGCTCTTGTTTCACTTTTACTCTACACACAAAAAAAAATGCACTTTTGAAAAACTTCCTTCCACTATCCACTCTCAAACATGCATTCCTTTTGAATTTAATCAAGAAATATACTCCAACAGGAGTAATGCAGAATGTACATATTGTCTGGTATTGCCTTAACTCTAGCTGCACATAATGAATCTCTCAAGTGCGAAAGATTGAAGATGCAAAAGGACAGGAGGCGCCCAGACACCTGCCACCCTTTTCACCCTGAGGTATATACACATATACTGCATACACAAAGAACTCACTATAGTGAAAGTCTATTTCTTATACTTTTCATTCACATGAATCATATCTGTTCCCATCATGTCCCTCTCTTTCCCTAGGAGAACTCAATGGAGTGCGGAGGAACTGTGAATCTTACCCATTCTCTTGTTGTGACACTGCTCTGCCTACTTGTGGCGTTGTTCCCTAGGTGACCACAGCTGACCATGCCTCTCCATCGAGAACTTTACTTGGATTGGATTGGCTCGGCATGCAAAAGAATCGCAACGATGCCACAGAAAAAAACACTCATGCCCCGTATAAAGTCGCGCCCAATTTCAACTCACCACCCACAAAGCCCCTAGCCCTGACGTACCTCCCTACAAGGTACATATTTGAAAGGATTGATAACGGATACAGTTACTAAGTAGTGATCATTAAGGTGCTTTAGCAATATCACACAAAGTGCACAGAGGTTTTGGAGGAGATACAAAGTTTAGAAACACATAGTAATAATGCTGACAATGCACTTAGTAGCTTAAAAACTGCACAAGTGGTCTAGTAATACCCAAGGACACTACCACCACTATGTTCAGTCCTTTCAGGTAGCAGCTAAAGGCTGGGGTCTGTAGCTGGGCTTGGAACCGGGTATTAGAGCCACGTAACACCCATATGGAGAAAGACAGATGCACCTACCCATGGCCAACTCTGACTTTTCATGGACAATGATGACTCTGAAGATTTAAAAAAATATTATTAATAATAATAATAATAATAATAATAAATTAATACTGATGATGATTATATGTGGCTGGGGTTGTAATGAAATGTTTGTCTGTTGATATTTTTTTCCACAATGAGAAAAAAAAGAGTTCTGGTGTATGTATATAAAAATATATGGAAAAAAAGAGTATTATTTATGATTTGCAAGTGGTACCCATAAACTGTGACT
Organism: Bujurquina vittata; assembly: GCA_015106715.1. Lineage (NCBI taxonomy): Eukaryota > Metazoa > Chordata > Actinopteri > Cichliformes > Cichlidae > Bujurquina > Bujurquina vittata. The sequence goes on along the minus strand of VUQK01021693.1, from coordinate 29,642 downwards.
ATGAGATTTTGAGTTCTCTGATGTGAGTGGTTGTTAATATTTGAGCTTTGCCTTATTGAACAACATTGGTCCTGTTTATGTACTTTTGAAATAAAATGATGTTTAAAAATTTATACTGTTGTTGAAAGCTGTGTTGTTGAAAGGAACTAAGTACAGCAGATATTCGCTGAAACAATAGATTTAATATGAATCATTACTTTCCATATATTGCTCTGTTGTTTCTGGCAGGTTTGACTGATTAATATAGTGTTTGCTCTTGGTCTGGGGAAATGTTTGGCTGCTTTTTGACCTCCACATAAGCAGAGATGTGGCAACCGTGTGTGTGTGTGTGTGTGTGTGTGTGTGTGTGTGCGCGCATTTGCATGTTCGTCTGGTGTTTCACTGTTTTGTCATTTATGTACCCCTCTGGCCCAGAGACTTATCCTCCCATTCAAAGAGACAATAAAGACCATGACACTGGAATGGAAAACCAACCACGACAAGCATCTGTATTTGCTTAGGAATAGACACAAAAAGCATTTTCTGACACGTACGTGTACGCACATGCGAAAATAAAATTTTCAGAGCAAGTCATTGTGCATAGGGATTCACAAATATATACTTTACACTGGAGTTTATAGAAAAAAAATAGAGGTTTTCAGTGGTGGCCAGAGGAAGCTCTGCTGTGGCCTCCATGTCAACACTAAGGTCCCTGTGGTCAACAATGGGACATGCTTCATCTCCCTCTCTTTCCCCACCTCTCAACTAGCCGGTTCTATGAAACCCCAGCTCCAGTGGCGAGGTAATTCTCAGCGTCCTAGTGGTCTAATCTATTCTTTTCTATTTAATTGAAATCGTCCCTTCAGCAGAACTTTGTGACTTTAATCATTCCCAGTTCTCTTCCTCTCTATGTGGTCCAAAGACTCCCTGACTTGCTTGTGGGTCATTTATCACTGCATAATGGGATTGGAGCTGTTTTGGGTCAACACGCATCCAACCCAATCTGTGATTCCTTCCTGTTTGCCAGATGAGCTATGGGAAAGTGCATCCAGTGTGTGTACAAAAGGCAGACTTGGGAAAGCAATCTTCTTTCTGGGGTGTTGCCACAATGGCAGCCCTGTTGGCCCCATTCATTGTTCCCATGAGTGATAAATGTTCATCTGTGATCTCTGTAAGCCATTTTGCCCTCACACTGATGGATACATAAGCCATTCAGATGCAAAAAATGCCCACAAATGCATACACTCTATTTTCTAAATTTCCCACCGCACGCAGTTTATGTGCACACAGGTGACAATGACAAAAACACTTTAATAAAGCAGAAAGGAAGAGGGGGAGGAAAAACAACTAAAAGGCATCCCTATCTGTCAGAGAAGACACACTCAAAGAAGAAGCAAGTGACAAACACGGAGGGTATTTTCTAAAAGATAGAGGAAAAAAAGCATCCACATTCCTTCCCAGTGATCCAATGTGCACTGCTGTTTGAGGTGGGAAGGAACCCCTGAGAGAGAGGCGTCACTGCTCACTGGGATACAATGCCCTAAAGGGGCCCTGAAGTTCCAAACCAACATATCCATCAGCACTCATGCTACTCTAATTCTGTTCACCATTATGTTGAGTACAAGACAAATCTCCTTTGCTAATATGCCGGAAGACAGACGATGGCTGATTCACACATGTATTTACACATTCAAGCAATTCTGCATCCTCTCACAGTGTTAAAGATGCATTAACACACACACACGATGAACATAATATGCATACACACTTAGGCGGTCACGCAGAGGGCAAAGCTTTCGGTGCTACCTCCAATGGCGTGGATACCAGTGGTGGTTTGCTTTGAGGACCACAGATATGTTTAAATGGAAACGATTCTGAGCAGCTGAACCACACCAGGACCACACACAGGCCCGGTGACCACAACACAGCAGAGCTGAGACAAGCTGGGAAAACACACACACTATTCTGTCCACATTCCACAGGGTGACTAGCAGCATCAGCACTGCAATCCACTGCCTTCATGTATTGTTATATTTGTGTAGTTACTGCAGTGCTCTGTAAAGTATTTGGTATGTGTTTGTAAGATGGTATGATTGTGCCTAAAAGGGTTTAATGGCTTATAGCGTGGATTGGGCATTTGTAGCTTGTCATCAGTGGTGTGTTTAGTTTCACAATCATGTCCTCAGCTCTGCCCTTGTTTACCTCCTTCTTCACTCTCCTTTCCCCTTTTTTTCTGCTGCCCAAAGCAGTGATAATGAGCAGACCTGTCGACTACCTAACCCACACTCACACGTACCCACGCACTCACACATCGGAAAAAGCCGAACCAGACCCCAAAGACAAATTTGTTCCTGTGGGTGTCAGGAGACACACTGCTGCCAAGGTTGGAGCAGCCAGCAGAAAACATACACTCTTAACACACACACCCACACACACACACACACTAAAAAATAGTTGCCTACCCCATGCTGTGATAGGAAGAAAAGCCTTCAGTACTTAGAGACCCCTTGGTGAGCTTGAGGACCTGACAGCCAGCTGTACTAATACACTTTGTATATTCGTATGAGTGTGTGTGTGTGTGTGTGCGTGTGTGTGTGTGAAAGAAAGAGCAAGAAAATGGGAGAAAGCTAAGTGTGAGAAGCTGAGAAACTATATCTCGCTGTTTCTGGACTCTGGTTAGGATTAGCATGCAGTATATACATGGGGAACGGAGTGCCCGTAATTCACAAGCTTGAAGTTCATCAATTATCTTTCAGACACTCAGCTTATTCTCATCAACCACACGCTGAAAAACAAAACCAGAACAAATCAGGCATATATTTAGCATTCCATTCTGTGTTTGTGCAAACAAGCTGAGTGAGATTTTACAGCATTAGCATATTCAGCGGAGTCTTTGTAGCTACAATCCGAGCTCTGCCAACTCATCTAGTCCACGAAAGGCCTCATTGGCTTACACATGGCAAACTGAGCAATGGCCTGGAGGGGCATACTTATTGGCTCCCTAAAACAGGAAGTGGCTAAATGGAGAACCAGAAGCCCCCTGCATTTGCCTCTGCTACTCAAATGCACCCAGGCTGTTTTTAGTGTGCAGGCCAGCTTAACAGAATGGACAGTCAGGAGTGTGAAAGTGGAGAGAGGGGAGGGTAAGCAAGGAAAGTAGGAAAGCGCTAGATTGGAGGTCAGGGAGGCAATGGAGGGAAAATGCGGTCTGATTGCAACAGAGTAGGTGGCCTGACAATATCATAGCCCAAAGCAAGCAACACCATTGGCTCCCAGCCTTGGTCTGTCCCCAGGTTTCTGCACTGTATTGGGACTGGGAACCACTGTGTGTATTGTGAACACTTTAGCATTTCCTCCGATCACAGTTCATCAGTATCAGCATGTTTGTCTTGGATGGAGGACTGATCAATGAGTTAGGGGCTATTGGGGGTTTGGTTCCCCCCGCCCCCCGTGTTATAAATCCTGCTGTGTCGATGAACACAGAATGTTGATGTGATAATTGGTGCACTGTGTTTTAGTACATGGCGTCTCTGGGCATGGTGTGGTTACATTACAAATTTTTATAGAGGTTTGTGTGTGTGTGTGTGTGTACATCTGTCATGTTCAATTTGTATCTTTATACCCCAGCCAGAGAGCTGCTCCAGCTAACCCTCTATGAACTCTGTGTAGACAGGACTAAATGGCTGCTCTTATTGGCACACGTGCATGTGTTTGCATTTGTTCGTGTGTGTTGCAGGCATGCGCGATGCTTGTTTTGCTTTTCTCATGCAGTGCGTGCTAAATCGACACTTGTAGATACTGTATATATCAACATCAACTACAGGTTATGTCCTGTATAGTTTTTGTATTCGTGTATATATCAGCCTGTGGGTGCCTAATCAAAGATGTGTATGTGTGTGGATGCATGCGCAGGCATACGTGCATGCAAATTTAGTCAGACTGATGAGCCGCATGCTCTATGTAAGACCGGCCTGGGGACTTCAACGCCCTTATTTCGCATAGCAGAGCAGTGAAAGAAAGGCTAAGGTTACAACCACAGGCCCTGACAAAAAAAAAAATCTGCAGCAATGTAACATTTGTATGCCCTGGTGTCCCTCACACCCCATTTCTCACTCCTTTCTCACCCTTCCCTCACCCATCATTACCCTCTTGACCCTAAAACTATCCAAAGGCTTGCCATTGACACCAGACGCAGTACTGCAGGTTCACCGCTCGCTCTTATGCTAACCACCATCATATCCCTTCACTGCATCTGCATGTGTCACGGCGTACATAAGCACTTGTGCCAACACCTTTATGCTTGTGTGCACAGTATGCACTTCCATGTGTTGTTCCATGCATCCAGTCCTCCTGTTCTCTCTCACTCTAACTGTCTTGAGCATTTAAAGGCTATGACATCACAACCAGTAATGCTGGGTGCTGATGTGTGTTTTGTGGTTGAGTCGAGCCGGGATGTGACGCCGTCTGTTTGTTTTTCAAGAGCTCGAGTTGGAAGAGTCCCGGGGAACACGCTGATTAGAGCTGTCATTTATGTAACCATTGCAGTTCCACGTTGCAATTAAAAATAATCACAGCTGCAATATACTTGAGACACGATCTCGTCATAGCCCAGAGGATTAACATTTGGATATGTGCCTATGATTTCATGTCTATGGGTTAGTGTATGTGTATTTGTGATTAAATATTGCTTGCTTGTGAGTGTACAGAGAATATTATTAATGAGCTGTGTAATCGAAAAATCCTGCAGTGTGTCATTACTTGGAGAGGAAAAGAATCTAACACACAATCTGATTTGTCGGGCCAAGAAGTTGAGTTTAAAGGAGACAATGGCCAAGGCAGGCAAAGAGAGGAAGTCACACGGAAGGACAACAATGCCTAAGAGCGCTCTTACAAATTGGTGGTTAACCTTTGGCTCTCCCAGTGTAGAAAATTGGAATAATCCTGTTGAAATACCACCATCATTTATAAAATGTGTGAGAGAAATCACAAATCAACATCTGCTACTGTGTGCTTGCAAACTACTTCTCCCTCCTCCCTTTCTGAAAGCATCCTCCACTTAAACTCCTGAACTTTCTTTCCTCCTCACTCACTGTATGTTATTTCATTCTCTTCTGAACTGACTTTAATTCTGCAACTTATTTCCACAGCTGGGAGTAAATTCCTCCACTTTTCGGTTAATATTACCAGTTCTCAGTTCTATATTACCCCCAACTCACAGTAGTTTGTTTTGATTTATTTGATCATTTGTCTTTTTTTTTTAAAGACGGTTCCATATCTAGTAATAAGCATTTATTGTAAACATATGCAGACAAAAATTCACAAAGCCGTTACAAGATACTGTATATATTGTTACATACTGATATTTTAAAGTGAAAGGAAAGATTTTATTCAGCTCCTTCAATTTTTCAAACCATATTTTTGAGTTCAATCTCATCTGGATAATGTAAACATGTGACCGAACACAAGTAATGCACACATCTAACCCTATAGACAGATAACAATATATATCTATGTTGATTAACACTTTAATTTGCTCACATTGTTGCCGGTCTTTATTTCCTCCTTGCTTAACCATATTTTCTCCATTTTTTTTTTTACTTTGAATGGTGGAACAGAGAGGCAAGAGGTATTTATTAGGACAGACTTTAACTATAACCGTAAGTAGCTCAAACTAGATCATTTACGTCGGACAAATATGTAATCACTTGCAGATGATTTTATCAAATAAGAATAATAAATGCGTCACACTAAAGCTTGCTCTAGCTTGATCTCAGATTTCCATTTTAATAAATTGGAGTGATCTCCCTATACAGTACCAATTAAAAGTGTGGCCATTTAAGAGTTTTTCATTATAATTGCTGTACACTTAACAATTCTGGAATGATATTGAAGAGATGTATTATGTTTAATAATGTTTTTCTGAATGCATGTAATAAGAAAAAAATGCAATCAAGTCAAATATGTTTTAGATTCTTCAAAGTAGCCACCTTTGTTTTGCACACTCTTGGCATTCTCTCAGCCATGAGGTAGTCACCTGGAATTCTTCTCCAGCACTCTTGAACCAGTTCCCACATATGCTGAGCACTTTTTGGCTGCTTTTCCTCAACTCTGCGGTCCAACTCAGCCCAAACCACCTCTGTTCGGTTTAGGTCAACACCTGTTAATTGAAAACAATCCCAGGTGACCATCCTGTGAAGCTGGTAAAGATAAAGATATTGCTGATAGGCTGTAAAGCTGTCAGCAAAGCAAAACGTGGCTACTTTGAGGAATCTAAATTATGAAAACGAGTTTGCTTTGTTCGAACTTTACTCTCATTATTTTAACTTTCAACTGGATTTTGTGTATACACATTTTACAGATACAAAATTCAATAATCTTCTATGAGCAACCACTTGGCAAAAGTGAGGGGAAAAAAAACCTTTCAGCAGGAGGAAACCTCAAACAGAACCAGATTCAAAAAGAGTGGCCATGTAGAAATGAGGGAAAGCAAAAAAGAGCACAGAAAGACAACAAACAATATAACACTCAGCACATTGGTGGGATCGGTAACCGCGGACCAGTAACCGGAAAATGCCGCTTCAAAGCCAGAGATGCTCAATAGAAAGGCTTGGGATTCTTCCTGCACAATGGAAAAAGCCCAAACTTTAGGACGTAGAAGACACAATAATAATGGCGTATATTATGTCACAGCACGAGAGTGCCCCCCAATCAGCTCTGAGTCCTGGAGCTGTTTATCTGAGACAATAATTGCAGACCATTCAAACCAGCCCAACCCTGCCTCACCAGCCAAATGCCTTGCGATTGTACTGATGGAGAAGAAATGGGCCTGATCCTAATAAACTAAGTATTTATGGAGTGAGGGTAACAAGCTGAGTCAGAAGAGTAATTTTGGCCCCCATCTGTTTATATACTTTTTTTAAACAGTCTCCCTGGTGTAAACAGTGTGTGTGGTTTGCAAACACTAAATGCCTGCTACATTAAAACACCAGATCTCTGCTACTTCTAAGGGTCTACACTGCTGTGAAAGGATAAGCTAAAAACTAATCTGGTACATAAAGTCTTTAGTGCAACTGTAATTTGATAGGCAACAGTGAAAATGTAAAGTTCTTAAAGGAAAGTATGATCCAAAGAATAATCTGAGTCAGACTGACAGCACGTATAGTGACGGTATGCGCATGTTAGAAACAAAGTGTTAGCCGATGCTGGAGATTCCAGACGGCCCCTCTTGAACTCTGTAATTAGTTATTCTCCATTGGTCAGAAAGTCCTGAGAACTTTTTCTTTTTTTTATGTTTGTTGGGAAATTTATAGAAATGAGACATCATAAAAAAAAAAATCAAAAAATAAATAAATAAATTTTATTCAGCACTGGTTAAAACCGTGTTGTGATGGAACTGCTGGCAAATTCCAGTGCCATATTTTTTCATATTCCTTCTTTCATTTTGAATATTTTTTAACACAGAATAAATTCATTGTGAATGATAAAGTGTTTTTATTTAAGTGCACTGAGTAAATCAGAATTGGAGCGTACTGCCAATTTCACTATACGTATTCCAGGGCACGATGTCAAATTACAATAAGTCCAACCTTGTGACTTAGAAATTATGTTTATATACTACTAATTTGTGTTGAGTGCCGAGGGGCTACAGGGTATGTGCAGTGCATTATGAGCATGAATGAGACAATTATTTTGGAGCGTTGAGTATTTCCCAGATGTGTCCTCCACAGTTTAAATGTAAATTACACCCTTGGGTGAAAGTTAGTTGAAGGTGAAAGCACACATAAATTGCATTCGCTCTTTTTTTTTTTTTGCACCCTGAGATCATAGTTTTTTAGGTGTAGTTTCTTGTTGGACTTGATGGATCCCTTGCCAAAACCCTGTCTCTTTTCTGTGGCATTTTCAGAAGGTGTACTGGGTGTTTAAAGCAGGCATTCACGCATATGTGTGTAAGTGCATTTCAGTGCCTAACTACAGTTTGGCATTGGTGGGGCACAAACTGATCGAGGCAGGCGAATGCACCTCATACAGCGACCTCATATACGTGTCTCCTGCTGGACACAAACCCGGGGTCTTTATCATGTCAGGCAAATGTGTTAACCACTACACAATGGAGCCATTCGTTCCATGTAAACCTTAATGTTAAAATGAGAGCATCTTTATACAAAGGAAGAGGTGCTCACCCATGCAGGCCACTGATCCACTCAGTTGTAAAAAGTGTATGCAGCTCAAGGATAAGAAAGCTTGATCAGCATTAGAAAGAAGATAGTGGGTGATTTGTTGTTGGATGCAATATCCACTGTGTAGCTAATTTTGAAATTGTCCCTCATTTTGAGGTCGTTCCTTAATTCTTACTCCTAAGCCGAGCGTGTGTGTAATCATTGCCTGATGTGGTTAGTCATAGGAAATATTATTAGCAAAAACGGTCCTTAATATTAACACGATTCTGCAGACCCACAGAGCCATCATTTTTGAATTAATAAGACAGGACATCAAGTATAAATATTCTTTGAAACATGTTTATACAAACCTAAAATCCGAAAGCACTTATAACATAATGGTTTCCAATAGGCACAGAGAGAGAAAATCTAAACTGAACGGTGCACTCAGCTGGTGTAGATGACGGTGTCAGCTGAACACATAGACTGTAATGTTTTCATAACATGAACCATGTTCCTAGATAAAATTCACCAAAGTTTATTTTTGTAAATGTTAAATGAATACCCACTTTTCCTATTAATCTCCCAGCTAAGCACAGGAAAGATAAACAGTAAAGCTGTTAAACAGCTGAGCAGGCCTTTTTTTTTTTCAACCACATATTCATACCTTGTTATAAAGACCTGGAGGGCAGATATGCACCTTAAACTTGGCAGATGGAGTGACTTTGGTTCGAGGGCTTCCCTAGTGCTTTTCTCCCTGCAATCCCTGTGGTTTGCTGTCTCTCTGTCTCCTTCTCAGTCTCTCTTTTGCTTTCTCCTCTTTTTTTTGGGAGAGGTAGGGGCAGGGTGGGGTGGGGGGGGGGGGGGGAATTCACCTCCATAATTTATTTCATGCAGGAAAAAGACATTGTGGGCTCATAAATCAAAAACACTTTATATAAAAAGAAATGAAAGCCGCCTGCATATGGGATGTTTTAGCTCACATTCTTAGCAATTCGACATGTAATAAAAGAAATATGGAATTTTCACCTCGGGTCTCTATCAATAAAACAAATGTGAGCACTGAATATGCTCTGTGTTCCTGCGCTCACACTGTATCGTGGCATTCACACAGCTTGATTTGTTAGACACAGGAGTGGATGTCTGAGCTAGTAAGGCAAACAGAGTACATGTAGAGTTCTTTAAGTGTGATCTACACCCGTGGAAAGATAATTCTTATCTTAGCAGATATATGGTTTAAGACCCTTTCGTGACCGGGTTTCCCAGAATATTTTTTTTAACAAAGGTTTTCTCCTTGGACAGGTTTATGCATCAACCTAAATCTTACACTGCAAATCTGTTGCTATGGACATTAACAGTACACTCGTATTTTTGAGGTTTATAAAAGAAAATCAGAAAGTTTAAATGCACAGTAGTATAGAGATGAATGCCAACAACTTTTTTCCAATCTTTCTGAGAGTCACCCAAAATTTCAAAATCCTGCTCTCATGTGTACATATCCTTCAAAAAGTACACCTGCAGCATTCTAAAGCTTATCAGACCATTACAGAGTGGCTTAATTTTATTTTGCCCTGTCAGACTCAATGTATTGTTCTACATATAATTTGACATATAGAACAACTGCTAGTTTGCTTAAGCCAATACTGCTCACTGTATTGTGTGGTGCTGTTTGTTGGTTTCAAAACAGTTGAAACCAGTTGATCCCCCCCCGAGGAGAGATCATGTTGCTCTGGGAGACCACTGAAACCTTCTGCTACTGTCTTCTGCTTCTTTTTAATTTGATGGTGTAGCATTGCTACTCTCCACAAAGTAAGCTGAACCAGAGCCACACAAAGCAAAACTCGTGATTTTTCAAGCAGTGGTAAGGCAAAGGTGAGTACAAAAAAATGACATTTGACAAAATTGCCAGTGTCACCCCTTCTTTTTGAGTCCACCTTATTTCATAGATGTGGCTTTGTTACAGATGCCTCTACTAGATGGGCAGCAGGGCCATAGGCTCATCTCAAACCATACTAAAGATGGAAGTCATGTCTGTGTAGCTACTTCTGAGTGTGTGTGGGTGTGTGCGTGCATGCTAGCATCTGAGATTTGTGTTCTTTTGAAGCCCAGCGTGCTCAGAGGAGCAGCCATATATTACCATCATGCAAAAAAAAATCACGTCTTCCTCCAGTCTCTGTACCCTCCCTTACTTATTTCTCCAGTCATCACTCCTTTTCTCAATATAACATCGAAACCGCAGACGATGTGACTGAAATATAACACATCACATGTCGTGCTGTCTGACTTTTACATCAGAGGCAGCAGGCACATTTGATGACGATTGTAGCTATATTCATGGAGAATATAGCTACAATCGTCATCAAATGTGCC
>VUQK01021692.1:0-10358 GCA_015106715.1 Bujurquina vittata | reverse complement strand
TCAAATGCTGTTTAAAGGCAGATCTTTGCAGCTAAGTGACTGCAGTTCAACAGACACACACACACACACACACACACACACTGAGGTCATATCCATCCACCCAAACTACACACACATACAAAACACAGGTCATTCTTGTGATACATACCGCATTAGCTGTGAATGTTGGCAGGGGATCTTGTGCATCCCCAGCTCATTAATTTCCAAAAGTTGGCAAGAGTCTGCAAAATCTTGCTCATAAAATATTAATATCAACAAATCTTCAAGGGATCTGTAAGAAAATATCATAGAGGGACCAATTAGGCAGAGCGCCTGAAGATTTTTACAGTCCTATTGCGTGGAAGTCTGCACTGAGCTTTGTATATACTTACATGGTTAACACTTACAGAGGAAATTGCGGTTTGTGGATCAACACATTTTGCTGAAGACTTGCCCTCTATTTGAAATGTAAATTCCTTATTAAATTTAATGTCTCTAGTTAGTCATATAATATTAACACGCACATATGCACACACACAGAGCCGCCCGCTGAGCTGATGCTCGGCCCGTATGAGCACATACGTTATGTACTTGTCTCTCTGTGTGCCTTTTAACTCGTGCATTATTCATCCATTTATTCAAACAGCTACTTACTCATCTACAAGGCTTTCTCCATTAAAGGGAAGTTATTTAAAAAATAAAAACTTAAGTATGCTTACTGTTTTACTGAGCATATCTCCATGTAATTTTGTAAAGTTTGTATTGTTTAAAGGACACTTCAAAAAAGTGGTGCTTGATTACTGTGTTTGTAAAGTGTATAGAATCTTTTGTGTGTAACTTAATCATTTGATCCTGTTCAATCTTACCTCATGTTTTAGGCCTCATTCACACAGACCTAGAGAACTGTTGGCGACCTCTGGTCACAGGGGGAACATGTGAGTTCCCTGGCGAGTGGCTGCTGCAGGTTGCTGGATGAGACTGCAAAAAAACTGAAACGGCAATTGCAAAGAGGGTGCTACACCAAAAACTTGCTTTGATTGCTACGTAGAAGATTGCCCGTAGTTTGCATGTCAGACAGTGAGCTGCTTGCAAAGACTCGCCAGCTACTACTCACTAAGTGGCAGTGAAGCTGTGAAGAGAGTGACGTAAACAAGAATTGAACAATGTTTGCTTTACTGCTGAAACCAACATGTTTTAGAAGGTGCAAGTTTTACTTTGAAGGCGAACAGTCTCTGTTTCTGGCTTACATCACACTCTTCACAGTGTTTGCAGACAAGTCGGCGTCTAGGGGCAACTGCAATGCGCTAGTGACCAGAACAATTAAAGGAGGCTTTTAGTGTTGCGCCGTGTACCCTTTCCCAACCAATTTAAGCTAACAAGCAACAGCAAACAGCAGGCAACACACCTATTGCTTTGTATGCAATATCCCCATTACAATTGCCACCTTGTAAAAAAATCTTCTGTTGATTAATTTAATATATACTTTTTATGGGTATGAGTTTATCCTGGCTCAGAGTGGGCCTTTGGGATGCACTAAGCATGTAAGCCAGAGTGGTCTGCATATAATTTAGTTAATAAGCCTTGGTTACCTTGCTTAACAGAGGTCTGTGCATGTTATTCCTATTTCTAGCTGTTTGATGAAGAAAAATATTTAAAAATTATTAAAAATATAATTTTTTTTATCACAATTGTGGTGATCTTCCTTAGGGGGAAGGCCAAAACCTGTTTGGAAAAACCCTGGTGTATAAATATCAAATGAAAGATGCTAAATAGAACCTAATTATTGTTATTACACAGCTATTGCCATTATGTTTATTATTGGCCATTGTGTGTCATCCAGGTGAGGTAATTTGTGCACTTATTAGTCTTTTTGGGCTTGTTGTGTATCCTGACCTGAGAACTACCTGCTGCATTCTCCTCCTGTCTTTGACTATAAACAAAAGTAAGGAGGACCACCAGAGATGGCCTTCAGCCTGGCAGATAAATCCCTTTTCTAGAGACCTCCCAGGCAAACATTCAGTGCTGTTTATTCGTTGTCAAACAACAGATCTGTCTTCCTGGAAAAAGTGTTTGCGATTGTCCTTTCTATTCTCAGTCATAAGACTGCAGCATTTTTTAGGGCATTGTTCATTCGTTCATTAATAGCAGCAGTAATCACATTCAAATCACACCTCGTGTGGGTATTTTGAGTTTTGGTGTACGGGCTTTGTATTCAAGCCACAAAGTGTAGGGCTCCCACAGAGCTGTTTAGAGTTATTCAGGCTGATTACACTTCTCCTCAGATTCAAGTTGGTGCATTTACGCAGAGACTCACTGAACTCTGTGAATTAATATGCTTTTTGTGTTTGACTTGTCGTCACAGGAAAATTATGACTCAGTTGCATAACGGCTCAGTCACCCTAGAATAAGAAAGTGATGGGTTGGCAGCCTCTTTGCAACTAGGAAAAATCTGTAGTTGCTTGGTGATTGCATTGAATTTTGTTTTTGCTGTTGGAGGCTAATCACATATTATCATTAACAAATGCAAATGCATGTTGGAAACTTTGACCCTGTTCAGCTGCAAACTGATAACAGACTGTCTTTATGCCATCTTGACATACACCAAAGTTGCTTTTTTTGGGCTTTACTTGATGGAATAGTGAAGATTAGCTAGGAAAGTAGGGAAAGATGCACAGCAAAGGGTCCTGGGTGGGACTCAAACCTTGGCCTCTGCATTCAGCCTTGCAGACTACACCTGAGTGGGCACAAACCTCGTCCCCATCTGCGAAGCAACCATTTTAAATGCAACGAGACTGGAAGTTCATTGCATAAGGTCACAGTAATTTTGGTCTCCAGCATCTGCTTTCCGTAGTGTGACTGTAATATAAAGTACTTCATGTTTCCCTGCTGTAACACTGTAGAGTACATGAAAAAAGTCTGCAGACCTTTTCGACATTTCACAGTTGGGAAGGCACGGGTGTAGTTAAAGTCAAAGTTCCACAAAGTATTGCATGACACAAAAGCAGGACCTCTATGAGTGAAGCGCAGCCATCATTAATACACCTGAGCTTTTCCCCACTGCGTATTCGGTGAAGCCTGCTGCAAAAACAAAACAAAACAAAACAGAAAAATCCATTTTAGCCAATTTGCTAGATAAGAGGGGTTAGCAATTATTCATGTCATTACTTAAACTTATTTTTTTTCTTTCTAAAATGTCAAAAACAGAATAGCAAAGTCCTCCTGCCCTATGAAACACAGCAAGGCTAGGAGACATTTAAGCAGAGCCCTGCTCAGCCAAGTGTAACACTTGTATGTGTGGACCATCAGGCTTTAACGTCAGCATTGATTACCTTATAGTCTTTATTGCTAAATGGTACCCTTTAATATTAGTAGTTATTTTTGGACATTTAGGACAGTTGATGTTTGAGCAGGAAGACAGCTTATTGTTTGAGAACGATGCCTTTTTAACACTGGTTGTCCACACCTAATATCCTGGCTCATGACTGCTGATGTTTGCATAATGTGGCATTCCAAATAAATTTGCCTCCTAATCACGAACATCTGCCTGTGGTATATGCTAAGTGATACTAAATGGCTAAATCTGTAAAACAAACAAAAGTGGCTGACAAACCTATTTTGTCAGCGCAGTAAAACCCACTCAACTTGAAAGCCATAATGTCCTCAGCTGTGCATTTGGCCCACTCTTCAATCAAACCTCTGACACAGTGATTTGTCTGCCTCAGTCTTAATTGCTTGCAGGAAGGAGCCAAGCTCAGGGTTCATTCTCCACTGGCTCAATGTCCTAATTATAGATATTGCTTTGGCATCATGACCTGATCATTCAGCCGATGGGCGCCTGTGCCATGGAAAGCTAATGGGAGGTTTTTGGGTGCTCACAGGTATTGTAAGGAGGCCTCCTGCCTTCTGTTTATGTATGAGGTCAAACAGGATGGCATCTCTCTGAGAAGTTGGATTTTTAATAAGTTTGATTTTAAGAAAAAAAATGTGGGATAAATTGTTACAAATATGACTTTCAGAGGTAGAATTACTCTTAGGAATACCCACCATGAAAAAACTTTTTGTGCTTAAGCATGCAGGTCTGTTGTAAAATATTATTTATTAGCGCAGTCACTAATGTCAGCACAAGTTAATGCAGTCCACCATGTCCTCTACACACCTGTGGGCTGCCTGAATTTTGACATGGTAGTGATGTCTCAGATTGAGCACAGTAAGTTGCGGGAAAGGATGATTGCAGCATTTAACTGAGGTTGTCATGGTAGTTGCTGCATTTTGCAAATATTTATAACCAGTTGAGCTTCTGACCACATATATAATAAATTTTTCTGATGACGATGATAGTTTAACACACATTAACAGTAATAAAAATGCACTGTTGTTACCTAAGTGGCTAGTATTTGTATCAGCACTGAAGCTGTAAATTGTTTGGTCACCTCTCTTGAAATGTGCAGCCCTGTGAAAAATTAAGCTCAACCTTACTTCTTCCATAGGAATTAAGAGGCTAAGCAGCAGCTAGGTGCTGCTAATCAGATTGCCTTATTACGTGATCATTAGCAAGAGTGAGCATGTTAAATGTTAAAGTTCAGGGGTTGCCAAGAGAAAGCCTGTCTGTCCAAAAAGAATATGGCAGCATGGGTTAGGTTCAACAAATCCTGGAACAATGTTCCTTGGACAAATGAGATCAGAGTAGAGAGGTTTGACCAAAATGCAAAGTGCCACATTTGGCAACAGCAAAACACACCTGTCAGCATTAACGCCTCATCCCAGTTGTGAAGTACGGTGGTGGAGGGGTGATAATTTGGGCTTGTTTTGCAGCCACGGGTCCTGGGTCACTGAGTCGACCATGAACTCTGTATACCAAAGTATTCTAGAATCAAATGTGAAGCCATCTGTCTGACAGCTCAAGCTTGGCCCAAATTGGGTCATGCAAAGGTGCAAGGATCCCAAAGCACACTGGCAGATCTACAGCAGAACGGCTGAAAAAAGAAAAGAATCGAGGTGTTGCAAAGTCCAGATCTTAACCTGAATCAAATGTTGTGGGGGTACCTTAAGAGAGCTGTGTACAGTACCATAAAAATGAATGCCCACAACCCTCAATGAACTCAAGCAACACTGTAAAGAAGAATGGGCCAAAGTTCCTCCACAATGATGGGAAAGTCACAGAGAAAACTGTTAGTTCAGGTTATTGCTTCTGACGGTGGTTTTACAACCTACTGAATCATGGGGTGTATTTAGTTTTCCACGGGCCTGCACAGAGTCCTGTGGAAACTTGCTTTTTCACATGACTGTAGCCAAAGTGGGGACCATAAAGGGTGAGAAGTTTATAGCGTTTCACACTCAGCTCTTTAACTGTTGTGAATACATCAGAGCGTCTTAGCCGTACTTGTCAGCGTGAACAGAAAGTTAAGTGTTTAAAGTAGAAAGCACAGGGAGGTAGGTGCATGATTTAAGATGGAGCATTTTGGTGTGGCAGTGTCGGTCAGTCAGTTGACATCTCACTCAACTTTTGCTTGACATTTGCAGTAGTTCTCCCTCCAGTACCGCAAAGAGCTCAGAGTTTTAGTCTAAAAAAAGGTGTTTCGACTGCTTTGGAAGTGATACCCAAGAATTTTGTTCACATATTCATGCCCCCAACACAGAATGCATTGTGATCACATGATATATCACTTACTAAGCTAATGGCATTACCATTGCTCTCATTTTTACAGATTTGACTAAAGCTCTTTGCCTTGTTACACCAAGAAATCCCCGTAGGCTACATGCAGTTTAAAAGTGGGCTGGATGTTGGAAAGTGTGCGGTTTGAACTCAAACTCAAGCTCAACTCAAAACATTAACACTAAGCAGTTAGGAAATTTGAGAATTTTACTTTCATTGGTTGATTGCCAGGTTTATGAAATGGTTCATTGTCCTGATGTTTCCTCTTCTTGGCTTGGTGCCATCTTTTACTAGTATTCTTTGGATTTTTGATAGTTTAATGTTGGTTTGCTCTTAAGTATCCACCACAGATGAGCTGACATCACCAAAGTTACGCTGACAAGTGGAAAATAAACCCTCTCCACACACTCCCAGTTTGACCTTGGCTCTCCTGACCTCCATGTGTCTGACAGCCAAGAAAGTACGTGTGGAACCTATTTGTCTAGCAGTTCATGTGAGTAGCTTCAGTCGGAGCCATGTTTTTATGAACTCTGCCACTGGCAGCCATGATGGAGACACTTGATGAGATCTCTCCTGCTGTCACATTTAACTTGGAATATTCTGCTTTAAATAAATACATGTCATCCTTTCTGTTCCCCGTTTTGGGATGTTGTAAATCTTGGACAGTCTTGCTGCTTCACATTCAACATCTGTAATTGATTATACCAATTTATAAAGTCCACAACTTTGTCCAAAATAGGCTGTCTTACTGATGTCTTCCAGGCTTTTAACCCTGTTTCCCAAATGCAAGCTTTTTGTCTTGCTCCATAAATTTAGACGTCTCATTGATGTTATTGGACACAGTGCAATCATCTGTAAACTACTGTTCAATTGGCTATGAATTTGGAAACTTCCAACACTCTTGAGGCCCGTGGAGTCGTAAACACTGTCATGTCACTTAGGGAATTGGGGCACTTACACGGATGTCAGATGTGCGCACTGTCTCCATTAAGCAGCAGAGGGGGGGACAATTATGTCAGCTATCCAGCGGAGGACACAGGCTCCAGCTGTACACCCATTACTTTGATTTGCTCGTGTCTGTGGGAAGAGGAAGTGAGTAGGAAAGGAGAGATAAAAGAGCAGAGGGAGGTTACATTAGATGCCTATCAGAGAGTCAAAATGGCAGGTGCCAACTTCTGGCTCTTCTGCAAATGTCTCTCTGTGTGTATTAGTAAGTGCAGCTGGCATTTCTCCAGGCCCTTCTGCCCTTGGCTGATGACAAATCCAAGGCAGGGGGTAGATAATAGCTTTCCAGCACCTGCTTATTCATCCAAAATCCTTCACTTAAAGGACGAAGGAGATTAAGTCCCGCTCAGGTGTCCCACTTCCCCTAAACCTGCTGACCTTTGCTGATTGACTCGTCAATACTGAGCCAACTTGCTGCTTTCGGAGTCAAACTACCCTGCACAGCAGAACAGAGTGGCTCACCTTTGACAAATGAAGACAAATGCATTTTGGAAGGCAGCCAATTTAGGAAATGTTTTTTTCTACTCTTTCCTTCCTGTTAATCACTCTGAACAACAAAGATTCCACTGTCTATATGTGAATGTTGAGTGCTAAGTGGGAGCAAATGTGCTGTGGCAACAGCTTTTTGGAAACTGAAAGGCACTGAATATCTCTGATGTGGGGTGTTCTGCTAAATGTGTGAAAGTCGCTCATTGGGGGTTCTGGTTGTTGGCGTTTTGCCACAGCTCATTGGTGCTGACATTTTGGGATGATTGACTGTGTGTCCACCAGGACGCTTGTGCTGGCAGTAGGATAAACAAAGGCAGAGAAGCAAAGGACCAGGTGCTGAGAAGTCTAGTAAATTGTAAGTGAACTGAAACAAAAAAATTGCACTAGTGTTTCTTTTTTCCGTTATTTGTGTTATTGTAGTGTTATATATTGTGTGTCAGATTTGTTGTTTTCAGTAAAAAAGAAAACATTTCTATTTAAAAAAATTCATTAGGAAACATAAAGTTGCTGTGGTTTACACACACACACACACACAGACGCACGCAGGCACACACGCACACGCACACACACACACACACACACACACACACACACACACACACACACACACACGCACACACACAAACACACAAACCCACATCTCTTTGAGTGTGATCATATCATCTTGTCCTTGGAAGCCCCTGACTACAGCGAACAGTGTTGGACTTGTGCTCTCTCTAGCATCCTCTGCAGACCCTGGGCAGCTGCTGAACCAAACAAGCTGTCTGTAAGGCTGGGAAAGAAAGAGACATCCTCATTGCAAAGTCTGGGCACAAGCAAACAAGGAAATAGCTTGGCGGTGGTCGAACCTGAAAATAATGGAAAAACGCACTTTCAATTTAGCCATTCCTGAGTTTTTTATTTTTTATTCTTTATTCTTTTTTCATTTCGGCAGGGGTGGGGGGTGGTGGTGGTGGTGGTGGGGGGGGGGTGTAGCGGGAGTGGTATATACGGCCCGAGGCAGTGCAAGGTAGATAGCTTGGAAGTCAACTGACAAAATACCACGAAAAAATGGAAGCAAGCTATAAATAAACAAGCAGCAATATCCTGTGTTATGAATATATAATTTCTGTCTTTAATAACTATTGAGGCCTGAGGGATAGTCTACAAACGGCTCAGTGAGCACTGAT
Organism: Bujurquina vittata; assembly: GCA_015106715.1. Taxonomy (NCBI): domain Eukaryota; kingdom Metazoa; phylum Chordata; class Actinopteri; order Cichliformes; family Cichlidae; genus Bujurquina; species Bujurquina vittata. Next base: position 2,063 of record VUQK01021692.1, on the reverse strand, counting down.
ATTGTGATTGCGAATAAAACTTGTGTTGAATTATTAAGGCACCTGCAGACGGGTATCCCTTTAGTCAGGTCATCTCAGCTCTGGTGTCCACTGACACCTGTTCTGGAGCCAGTGGTTATATTTAAATCCCACAGTGTGTTCTGTTAAGGGAAATGTAGTGCAACAAGGTACATCTATTTAAAAAAAATTATCATATACAAAGTAATTTCATTTTGAGTAGTGGGGCTAGAGTTGAAAAAGCAACTGTTCTGGTTACAATCCAGTTCCTTTTCAAGACAGTGTTCAAAGAAAAATTCTTAATATTCTTCAGTACCAGGTTCTCATATGTGTCCATCTTTGATCAGTAAGATGAAGACCCTTACCTTCAGTGAATTTATAATTTTTAACTATTGAGCAAATTTAATCTAACAATAAGAGAAAGAAATAACTTTAAGATACAGCTAGAGTTACCTGTGTACTCTTGGCTTAATCAGAAACATCAGTGTGGTGATACTGCAGCTTCGTTATATTTCTGTGTGTAATCCTATATTTGTTTGCAATCTATTAAGCACATAAACCTCAAAGAGATACCATGTCATGGTAAGGTGTGTATTTGAGTTCCTTCCCAAAATCAGTCACCACATCTTTAAAGTTCTTCTCCAGGGATTAATTAAACCCCTAAAAAAGTCAACTGTGCTCATCAATTTACAGCTCTAGCTGTAAATCAACACTTTTGTTTCATTTTGTATGTACAGATCTGCTTGTTTATTTCTCTGCTTCCATTGCACCAAATACACACAGAGTAGAGAAGACTCCACATGGTGCAACAGAGATCAGAGGAGAGCAGGAAAACAGTACCAGAGGCTGGAAAATGCGTACACATGGCAGCATGAACCCTTCTTTGTCTTTGATAACCTATGAAACAGGTACTAATGTGTTACTTATTTCAGTTATACTTTTTTTTAATGGATCGCTGGTATATTAGCTCCGCCCTGCAGGATTTATTTATTTATTTATTGGTTTGTCATTGGTGCACTACAGTACAAAGGTAGAAATGTTCAGCCATGATGTGTTAACTGCTTGTTTTCCTGATCTGGTAATAACTTCTACTTTAACTGTTTGCTATACTATATGTGCAATAATTGCAGTTACAACTGGATGCATTTTGCATAATGTTAGTGGCTTTATAGTATAGTGCTTTACACATTCGCCTAACAAACAAAAGATCCCCGGTTTGAGGAGGAGACACAAATCCCATTGGGGTGGTGTCAGGAAGGGCATCTTGGTGTTAAACTTGGTGTTAAAAATGGATTTTTATATTTCATCTAGTGTTGCATATTTTTCAGATTCTTTATCAGAATGATATTTAATCTGAACTGGCAGTAAATGTGCAAAATGTGTTTGGTTTTTTTTGTCGAAAGAAGGTTGACTTTCAGTACTTCCCACAACAAAGGCCTGATGCATTGTACATGTATGTATTTGGATAATTTGTCATTGAGTCATCTATGCATTTTATCAGTGTCAAATCGGGATGAAGACTTTTAGTAGTTTGTGACTGCCAATGTCAACTTAAAACTCTTTGCAGCATTGTGAGAATTCCACACCGTTCTGAGCAACCTCAGAACGAAACTGTATGAGATGAATAATAAACATCTTATCTAAACAAGAAATACTAAGATGACAGTTTCTACATGCTTTAGTGCCTGCTCATCTTTTCACAAGATATGCTTGGAAATCACCACTGAGTACTTCCCTTGTGGTAACTGTGCAGTGATCTAATGTGTTTGCTGTGCTTCCATTTCCAGCTATTGCTAGCGGTGGCTAATAGCAAAAGTGTTTTTCCCACCATAATAAGCAAACTAGTGTGTTTTGTCTTCGCAGCAGTAAGAGGACAAGTCAGCGAACTGCATGGAACACACTGAATAAGGTTTCAGAAGAACACTTATAGCAAATTCTGACTTAAATTTGAAATGTTGAAAATCACAGTTAGCAAGAGATAAATGTTAAAGACTTTTAATAGCTAAAATACTGATATTTTACTTGTTTCAACTAATCTACGTTATTTTATTATACAGATCAGTGTC
>VUQK01021690.1:2031-46501 GCA_015106715.1 Bujurquina vittata | reverse complement strand
GAGGTGTTGGGGGGGGGGGGGGGTGCGTGGGAGTCGAGTGTGATTGTCACCTTTTCCCTTTGACTACGGTCCATCTCAAACCACACAGCTGGACGTGCACAGGCCTTCCCATCAGCCAGCAGCTAGGCTTGTCAGCCAATCAGGCACCTGCATGATTACCAACAGCTGGAAAAGTAAAACAGGCTGAGAGGAAGGGGGTCGAGGGAGGCTCTGTGCTGCGCGGTGGTGACGGGAAAGAGGCAGAAAAAGGCAGCTGAAGAAAGAAGGAAGGAAAAAGAGGGATGGAGCATGAACTGAAGGCTTGCAAAGAGAGAGAAAAAAGACAAATGAGCAAAACAGTGACATCTAACAAAGTAGGGCATTGTGGTGTTTTTTTTGACATGTTTCCTTATGTTTCACAAAAATCACATTGTGTCCTCGCAGATGTCCTTTATGCTGTGGGATAATTCTGTGAGGTCACACATTTGAAGGGTGAGGACCCCTCGATATGAAACACATGCATTGGCCTTTTGGGTGTAATAAGTATTTGCTTGAGTTAATAAATTGGTGACAACAACTTGGGCTGTGTTCATGGACACTCAGACATTCTGTCCCCCCTTTTGAAACCATCACAGTTTCTTCTCACTGTGTGAGTCATGCATTCCTTTTACAAGTGTTGATGGCACTAGGGGTGAAATTTATTTGAAAGGCAGAAATGGTGTTCCTCGTCCACTGCCTGGGCGAACTAGAAAGATAAAAATGCCTGAACTCTGAGCAGCCCGAGGATGCTAATTACTTTTGCCATCGTCTGAGGCTCAGTGTTTTCCCCCTGACCTCTTGCAAACTTTTGTTTCCTTGAAGTGCTCAACAAACACAACACGTCTGCCGAGCTTTCAAGTTCCTAACCATAACGTAGTGAGTGTTTTTAAAATGACAGTTCTTTCAATTGTCAGACAAAAGGCGGCACTTTCACCTCGCAGTGCCTTCCTGAACCGTCTCGGTTTGATTGTGCTCGCTCTGCTCAACTCTGAAATCCTCTGTGGTTGTGAGAGCATTCATCACTCTCACTCGAACAGCTTTAAAGTTTTCCAAGCGGGGAAGGAAAGGGAACCTAGAGTCAAGCCAAGGACATAATGGGGAGTTTGTTTCCATTTTAAAAATCAGTACAATCATTTTAAGAATTTCCATGTCCTTGTTTTCTGCAACCTACAACACAGTTTTGCTGTTCTCTGAAGTGTAACAGAAGCTACATGTTTGTTTATCGATGCTGAATAACACACTTTGCATAATAGTGTCAAAATCCTTCTAGATTATCATTAAATTCCACCAAAAAAATGTCTAAAACGGTTTCACTAAATGAGTATAATCTTAGCAAAAATCTGTATATAGAAGATGGATGTAGCCACCTTGGTGTAACCGGTTGATTTGTGGTCCACCTTTTGAAGCATTTGCATTAGTTTTTTTATTGTATTTGTCACAAGTGACCTTATTGGCATGAATTGGACGTGCAAAAATGCGATTTCAGTTCACTCTGGTCAAAGTGGATGAGGTGCACACGCGGAGCTGTAGTTTATTTTAATATGGGGAGAGACTGCCTCCTTGCACTTGAACTGACATTTGGCTGGATTGCAGTCTTTGGGAGGTTTCACATCTGTAATACTGGTTTAAGTCCAAGTGCACACAAGTTAGGTGTGTAAGTGAAATAAAGGTTTTCTAATATCAAATTGCCCGGATGGAAATAAATAAATGATCTAAAATGGAACAATTTACTGAAAAAAAAGCTTCTTAGAACAATCTAAAAAGATATTTTTCCTTTTTTGAACTTCCACTTGTAAGACGGTTCCCAACACAGTGAGTGTGCAGAGCTTCTGGACGGCTCTGCACACTCACTCAGCTGGACAGAAGCTCTGCACATATATGCAGACATACTTCAGGTGTTTCGAACAAAGGCGGCAAAGGGTCAAAAGTAACACAGACAATAAAACACTGATGCTTCCTGTCAGCATTTCCTTCAAGTCAAGGCGCTTGAAGGGTTAAACCTTTCAAACCTAGAAAACTCCAGCATAGGGGTGAGATGAAAGCTGCAGAGAAGAAGACGACACAGCGGCAGGACTGCAGCTGCTTTTCCTGTATGCATGTAGTCTGGATGTAAACACAGCTGCTGTTAAGGAACTCATGCATGGCCCATATACCATCTAGGTGCATGAAATGAACTTTGCCCCAGCAATGAGCCCACTCCTGTTGCAAAAATGAATTCCATGTCATGCCAAGGGGACGGGCTTTGTCTATGAGGCAATCCCTTATGTCTGTTTTTTTCCAGACCCACGCCTTGGCTCACATGTATTATTCTTATATATTCTTTCAATCCCCACAGCACGCCACCTAGATCAGACCATCTGGCCTTTAAGCACAGAATGAACAAAGCAAGGCCATTAGCGTAGGAGAGAAATCAAGGGGGCGAGTAGGGCTTTGCAATTTTAAAGACAGTACTAACACTGCTCTGTTTTTGTCGTGGAGTCTGCCACGGGTGAATGCCTTAAATCAGGTAACTTTTCAGCAGCATTAAGGGATGACATCACCGTTTTGTAAAAAGAATGACTCACTGGCTAAGAGCTCACCAGCATTACCCCCCAGCACTCCAACCCAAGCAGAAGCATGGCATAATGTGCATTTTTCTGCTCATTGCAGACAGTGTGTGATGCAGACATGCAAGTAATGGAGATAAAGAGAGTGAAAAAAAATGCACAAAAGCAAAGGCAGGAAACAACAATAAAGATGAGAGATAAGGAGGAGGTAGTTAGAGGAAGGAAGGGTGGAAAACGGCTCCAAAAGGTGCAATAATAAAAAATATAAGAGGGCAAAAGCTGAGAGGAAAGATGAAAGGGTGGTCAGTGGGTTTTCCCACGACGCTTCGACTCTTAAAACCTGAGAAAGAAAACTGTGTGAAGCTCGAACATGAGGGCAGCTCCCAGCGAGAGCCAGTATATCAAAACACAGCAAGAGCAGCATAACATCCAAAACAAATCCAGCACACAATCCTGCTGCAACATTTAAAGCAAAAGAGAGCCGGATCAAGAGAATGGATGGTTTCCACAGATGGGTAATCCCTCAGAAGTTTCATAAATGTTTTGGTTTTTGGTTTATTGTGTCTTTTTGGCCGCTGCTCTGTTTGTTTCGTATTGTTTTGTGATGGAAGATGCTGAGCAAAGACCAACACTAATCCGAAAACACAAGACCTTTCACGGGAAATTAAATAATGTGGCCGCGCCGTGCCCACCTTCCCAGAAATCCGGGTTTATCTTGTGTTGAATTCACAAGAACATAACAGTGCTGGTAGAAACCTGCGCTCGATGGGAATAAATAAATAGCTGATTAGTTTAGCCCAGCCAGAAACGGAAAATCCCCGATCTCCAACACACTGGAGTGCACAAGCAGAGTCTAATATTGCCTTTGATTGATTATGGAAAATAATAATAGGCACAAATTTTTTATGGTTACTGATGGAAAAGCAACGTGTTTTGCAAGTAATGGAAGTAATGTTTGCAAACTCCCATGAGTGCACGTCAGTTGTGTGCGAGGCTGAGGTTCTAGCTCAAGAGGCGTGAATTTAAAGCATATTTATTTTTATTTGGTGTCACCCGCGACTCAGAAAGTTTTCCATTTCAAGCAGCTGCATTGTTTATTCATTCAAGGTTTTGAAGGCATGCACAAGTTTACTGAAGGGGGTAGGGTTACATGAATTTTGTCACTTTTAAAAAATTTATCCAGGAAAATATGACTCAGATTTAAAATCTGTTTTGCAAAACTGTCCTGGTCACGGTAGACGGCAACAGGCACAAATACACACAGCAAAATACACAACAAAAGTGTACATAAATACATGAGAGTAAGATGCAAAAGCATACAAAATTATACACTTCTGGGCTAAGCAAGCAGTCGGTAACTGCCACTGTCATCAAGCCAAGCAGGATCAGTAATGTTCAGGAACAATATTTTCAGCCTGGAGTAACTGCCTCCAGGTCATTTTAAATGACCTTTAATTCGGTCTTCCATTTGTCGCCAGCTCCCTAAGATTATTTGATATGGCAGCTCACTGCAAACTCAAGCTCATTAAGGCATGTTAAAATGCCCTCTTTTCTGCACTCATTACGAATCTCGGGAACAAAGACAGTCCCCATAAGTTGATGGTGTGCTCACATAGAAAGGAAAAGTCTGATTTATATGGTACTTTCATTTTAATGGTGAGAGAGAAAAAGTCAGTCAGAAAAGAACACATTACATTAAAGTTAGAAACTTAGAAAGCTAGAAGAATTGGTGTACCTGAGTGAAATACAGGGGTTGGACAATGAAACTCAAACACCTGTTATTTTAGTGTGGCAGGTTTCATGGCTAAATTGGACCGTCTGTGATTAAGACAGCAAGTCTTTGTGATGTATCAAGAGCCACGGTATCCAGGGTAATGTTAGCATACCACCAAGAAGGACGAACCACATCCAACAGGATTAACTGTGGATGCAAGAGGAAGCTGTCTGAAAGGGATGTTCGTGTGCCAACCTGGATTGTATCCAAAAAACATAAAACCATGGCTGCCTGAATCACGGCAGAATTAAATTTGCACCTCAACTCTCCTGTTTCCACCAAAACGTCCGTCGGGAGCTCCACAGGGTCAATATACACGGCCGGGCTGCTATAGCCAAACCTTTGGTAACTCGTGCCAATGCCAAACGTCGGTTTTTCTATGGTGCAAGCAGCGCAAATCTTGGGCTGTGGACAATGTGAAACACGTCTTGTTCTCTGATGAGGCCACCTTTATTGTTTTCCCCACATCTGGGAGAGTTACGGTGTCGAGAAGCCCCAAAGAAGCATACCACCCAGACTGTTGCATGCCCAGAGTGAAGCATGGGGGTGGATCAGTGATGGTTTGGGCTACCATATCATGGCATTCCCTTGGCCCAATACTTGTGCTAGATGAGCGCGTCACTGCCAAGGACTACCAAACCATTCTGGAGGACCACGTGCATCCAATGGTTCAAACATTGTATCCTGAAGGCGGTGCCGTGTATCAGGATGACAATGCTCCAATACACACAGCAAGACTGGTGAAAGATTGGTTTGATGAACATGAAAGTGAAGTTGAACATCTCCCACGGCCTGCACAGTCACCAGATCTAGATATTATTGAGCCACTTTGGAGTGTTTTGGAGGAGCGAGTCAGGAAACGTTTTCCCCCACCAGCATCATGTCGTGACCTGGCCACTATCCTGCAAGAAGAATGGCTTAAAATCCCTCTGACCACTGTGCAGGACTTGTACAGTATATGTCATTCCCAAGAATGACCACAAAAGGAGGCCCTACATCATACTAATAAATTATTGTGGTCTAAAACAGGTGTTTCAGTTTCATTGTCCAACCCCTGTAAGTATTTGATATAATCCAGCCAGAATTCAGGCTCCCATAGATTGTAATCACATGGACACACAGCCAATCAATCAATCAATAAATTACAGAGTCTCCTGAATCTCAAATTGTTATGTATATAAAGCACCTCTGTCCACAGAATCAATTTCTTCAATTCCAACCTTTCCACCACCATGGGCCAAGACCAGAGAACTATCAAAAGATGTAAGGGACAAGACTATAAACCTGCACAAGGCTGGAATGGGCTACAACACCATCAACAAGAAGCTAGTGGACAGGGCCATGCATCATAAAATCTAGAACGAGAACCTCCTTCCCTCAGCCAGAACACTGAAGGCGGGTTGTGGATGGGTCCTCCAGCATGACAAACCAAAGCATACGGCCAAGGTAACAAAGGAGTATCTAAAGAAGAAGCACTTTAAGATAATGGAGTAGCTTAGCCAGTCTCCAGACCTCAGTCCTGAAGCTGACGCTTCGAGTTGCCAAGAAACTTAAAGGATTTAGAGTTTCTGTAAAGAGAAGCGGTCCAAAATCCCTCCTGAGATGTGTGCAAACCTGGTGACCAAGAAATACCACTGTGCTTGCCAACAAGGGTTAAAGGGATCAAATACTTGTTTCATTCAGAGGCATGCAAATCAATTTATAACTTTTATTTTATGTGTTTGGGTTGGTATTCTGTTCCATAGCTGCACCTGCTTGCTAATTGTGGGGATAGCAATCAGTTCCCATAGTGATCTGATGATGTCTCAGTCCGGTGCAGTGGCGGGTAATCATCTGCTGGGTAGAACCCTGCATATGGTATTTAAGTGGTAGCTAAAAGTGTCCTACAGAAGCAGCTTACAGAAGTGTAGCAACTGTGAACAGCATAAAGCAACATAAGGAGCATGTTCTACATGAGATTTACCAATTTAATGCATCGGGCTTGCATCAGATCTGCAGCATTGTAACTGAGCTTGACTTCATGGCCTGCCTGAACTGTGCTATGTTTAATATAAAAAAACCCCCAAAACATTCGTGTGCAAACATGCTGGAAAAATGAAACACTGAAGCTGACAGGAGCTTTGCACTTTAATAATCTGAATAGTTAGGGTGCTCAAGAAACAGCATGCGAAGATGGGATCGTTTTACCAAGAAAGGCCAGGATCGGTGAGCAGGAGTGCAGGACCTGCAGTAGAATTAATGAGGGAAAAATTCATTCAAGGCCCCACAGTTTGCCCTGAAGTTAACCTCTTACCTCCTAAGGCCTCCCACCAGATGAACAACAATAATTTAGAGCTATGATTACTCATGGTTAAGAGACATACTAAGACATAATTGACTGTGGTGAAACACAATATGAAAAGATTGTTTTATTATAGCAGCTGGCAGAAAGTAAGGGCAATAGGGGTTGAATGACTAAGCCTCTCTCGGGCTGAGATTAGGCCTCCATCTCCTCATGCTTGTCATGGATGTAAATTACTCTGCTCCCACATTAAGGGAGGCTTGTGTAATTGCTCATCTTGTTCAGTGGGCGAGGTGGGATAAAATGTTCACGCTGGCCGAAAGTTAAAGCAGCGAGCATGTGGCTTGGGGTAACTCTGAAGGGGAAGCTTATCTGTTTGCGCCAGCTCCACATTTCTCAACATAAAGTTTGGGTTTCAAGTTACCAGACAAGGTGAGAAGGGGTTTTGTAATTCAATTCCCACGGACTCACGGCACATATTTGAAGAAACCTACACTGCTCACTTTTAATCCTTCTCAGTTAAGATTGTAATAAACGGGCTTGGCTTGCACCACTTTAGTCAATCAAGTTTATTGCAACAAAGGTTCATGGAGGATAATGAAAAAATAATAATGCAGCCTGTAGTAAATAATTTATACACTAACCTGAAGTGCTGGTCTCACAGTGTGGCCAAAGTTGTAATGTTTTAAATCCTTGGAAAATTTCTGCAAAGTTCCCCAGCTTCTGGTTGAATGTAATAAATCGTAGTCACATCATTATACTGTCACATTGCGTGTAATGCTTTCAGTATTATCCCAAACAACAACATATGTTTACCATCAATATTTCACAGTGTAAACTAATATACTGTAGGTTTGTACTGTCTTACCTTACACACAGCGGAGCCTCATAGCGAGAAGGTAATTTGGCAGGGCTTATGTGTGGAGTTTTCCACATTCTCTTAATGCCTGCAAGGTTTTCCTTCAGGGGCTCCGGTTTCTTCCACAGCCGAAAACATGCAAGGTTAATTCTCCTGTCACCCTGCCCTTGACCGGGGAGCTGACTTGTGAGTGGCATTTATACTTGCATCTGACAACTGCTCAAAAAAAAAAGGAATAAATCGTATTTACCAAGATGCCAAACTATTCCTTTGACCTCAGAGGTCATCGTGAGAAATGAAATGAAAAAAAATAAAATTGAGTCCAATTCCACGAGTTGCTCCGATGGCATTTCCTCGGGCTGGGACCGGGTCTTTCCGCAGACTCAAGTCCTGTGTTGTGATGAAGGTTAATTATCATAAGGATTAAAGCAGTTTGACCAAGATTACAAGTACAGCTGTTTAAATACCTGACGTGTCCCGTGTGAACAGAGCAACAGTTAACCTTCGGCCTCAGTCACAGGCCTCAAGATCATCAGATCACCAACTGGTAACCAGTTAGGGAAAAATGTGTATTCCATGACTGGTTAGGGAGCGGTTCCTGCATGTTGCTGGCACTAGTGTGAAATTGGTTGCAAAGAGGTATACAGTGCTGCACTGAAAGCCTCCTTGTGGAAGCTTTGGTGGCTAGCAGGTTGCTGCAACTGCCAGTAGTTTCAATAAAAGCAATAGCAAGGAGGCTTTAGGTGCAGCACCCTCTTTGTGATAATTTCATATGGTGACAGCCAGGAACTTCCAGCAATCACGTGTACACGTGTGAAACACAGTCAACTGAAACCTATTAAATGCAATAATATTTTTGGGGGGGTGGGTGCAACAAAGCAACATATGACCATACATTTTATTTCTAAAGATATTATAACCATGTGTTATGACAATGAGCTTAACTGAGAAATGAAATACTACAAAAAATGTAAATCATTATGTCTGTAAGCTGCCTGAATGTAACTTAATCGTTAATTGAGGTGCACTTAATCGTCATAAACAGCATCTTTCTCAGTTTCTAGTTGCACTCAGAACCAGCCAGCCACTTGATAGTAGGATTGCTCCAAAAGCTACATTATAGCAAACAATAGTCTAAATATATCTCAATAACACATTTAAAAAAATGTTATATATATTTATATATATATATTTTTTTTTAATAAATGTGGTACGTGATGTTTTACAAAATGCACATCTGGATCCTTATGATTGTCCAAAGCAAACATTACACAGTTCAAAACACTGACATCACCTACAGGGACTATCCAAAAGGTTTGAGACTTCATTTTTTTGCATGCCAGTTCAAGTCAGTCTGAATGAAATATATAACAGCACTAATGCCCCAAACCACAACCCATTTCCCCAAGCGAGGGTTATGCACTCAAAGTACTTAATATCTGATTTATTCATCTTGGGAACATTACGTTATTCTGCACACAGGGTTATATGAAGAAAAAAGTATAATAATGAATATTTTGTATGCTTGCTGGGAGATGTACTTACCACTTTAAATTCAGCATGCTTAAATGATAATGATGGTGCTGCTCCTGCATCATTCTATTAGGTGTATAAGTGGTGCTCAAAAGCATCAATGGCATCCAGAGGTTTATACAGTCATAAAAGTGGGTCAAAACTGTGTTAGGGGACTGGGGGGCATGGGTGGAACAGCATAACCTGGAAAGAAAAAAAAAAGTATCCAGTCAGCCACTGTCTATGCAAAGTTGGTCTCCTTTCTGGTAAGTTCAGTGGAATATTGATTACAGAAGTGGGCATGCTGTCATTCAAGCCAGTTATATTTTAACAGTTCAATGGTATTTTTGTGAAGCTGCTACCAACACGATAGAACACTCTGCCAAGAGATCTCTCAGCTAAAAAAGGTTGAGAAGTGTCCTCCTTGTGGCTAGTAAAGTTCGGTGGTCCTCTGCGATTGCTTTGACTTTTTTTTGCATCTGGCAACTGATTTGAAAGTAGCTGCAGCTGCCCGGAGTTTGAGGGCACAACACCAACTCAGCCCAACAGTAATTACTTTCAGACAGATTGGTAAAGGTTTGCAAATAATTGTTGTGTAAATCAAAAATTGGGCATTTGCAATCAGTTGGAGTCAGTCTGTGCGGACACGCGCAACTTGTCCCGTTCAGCTGCTCACTTTCTGGTTATGTTCCAGAAAACGATTTTTTTTCTGGAAGGTTGCAGCGCACCCGTATCACTTTGAAGTTACATCCTGCAGCAGCTACATCACTGTGGAAGAATTCCTATTTCAAATCTGAGACGTTGTGGCTGGACTATTAATGGAACTTTCTGTGTATGCAGATGGCAACAAATTTGCAATTTTCACTGATTTGGCACGATTAATGACCATAAGATTGGTATTGTGTGAGGTGGGGCAACAGGAGTTCCAGTACTGAACCTGATGGAAATCACATTCAGCTTATGCCCCCCCGGGCCTGATCATTTCTTAGATTAAGCCCTCAGCTGGAGTTTGGTCTCCAGCTTATCCCTGTATGCATCTTTACATGTTCTCGGCCCACCTTCAGTTCATACTATATCATTCTCAACTCATCCTTGTTCCCAAATCTGAAGACCTATTCAGCAGATCACTCAGGTCACTTGTGATCCAGGGCTTGTTGTTGGGAAAACAGTGCAGTCCTGGTTGGGATGATGGCTTCCCTGCTGAAATTTATACAGTTAGTGATAGAGTCCGTGCTGCTATTGATGTCATCCCCGTGAGGCTCACAGAGCGTGTCCCAGGCCTCGCTGACCTCCTGAATCCACCTGCTCACAGACTTAGCGGAAGCAGGAAGTCTTTGAACTGCAGGGACAGACTGAAGAGTTATCTAGGATGTGGTCTACCTAATTGGGGGAGGGCAGTGGCTCTGAATGCATCCTGTGTCTTTGCATACAGAAGGCCCAGAGTTTTAATGTCCACTGACTGCTAAAAAGTTGGAGGACGGAAGTGAAAAATGATACAATTAAAGTAAGTAGTAATGGTGATGAAGGTCTCTGGGTGTTTACGCTGTAGATCAGCGTACGATGTGTATGACGTGACATGCCGCTGCCCAATCCGCTGATGGTGGCATGTAAACACCAACCATTACAGTGGAGGAGAATTCCCGAGGTAAATAATATGGGCGAACACTCAGCCAAAAGTTCACTGTCAGGCGAGCAGAGACAGGGTCACATGCCCTGGATTGCACCACCTTTCATTCACAAACCTTTCTTCTCACCGCTCAGCTTGTTGTCTGTGAAAAAGCCAGGTACTGTAGCACTGTGGTCATGTCTCAGTGAAGCACACCACACTGCACTCCTGATACTCCCTCTTTTGCCTGAGCTGCACCCAGAGCTCGTCCATCTCATTAGCCAGAGACCTCGCGTTCCCCAAGATGAGCGATGGAACAGTGGGTTTATATTTCCTTCAATATTTAACACAGTTACAGCTTCCTGACATGCTTCTGACCTCATGGTGGGAGAGGATGTAGATGAGCAGAGGAAGAAAAGGAAACAGAGCCACCACCCACTCACAGGCTTCCACAGAGCTCCTAGGGCTGTTATCAAATGTCCAGCTGTGCCATTCAACCTCAGAACAACTCTGCTGTGCTCAGTGTTTAGTTTTCTGGGTTAAAGGTCGAGCCGAGTTCTCTAAATATTTTATGGGCATAGAGACATAAAGCGAGCCTGAGCAGGCATGCACGCAGATGTCTCAGGATGACGAGAATAAGATCCCAGGAAAAGCTAAAACAAACAAAAATTATTTTCTTAGAGGTCACGTCATGGAAGAGCATCACAGACATATTTGCAACAAATGAACTAAAGGTTACATTTCCATACATGAAGCTGAGGGGAACTCAGTGAAATGGCTGCAGTCTTAGAGAAGCTTAGCAATATGGTCACAACATTAAGCAGTCACTCATTTGCTAAAATGTGTTTTTGGATTATTTAAAGTTGTCTACTTTCTGGAAAAGAAAAGTCAGTCTGGGACCAAATAAAAAAAACAAAACAAAAAAAAAACATGCATTGCCAGAATAGTAGTCAAATTGATGTAATCTTACACATTTAAAAACCTTTAATTGTGCAGCGTGGATCTTAAAACAACATAACCTCCACTTTCCTTTGCTCTGTCTGTGACGGGACCTTGAAAAGCTTTCAGTAAACTTGACGTGGGGACTGTGTAACGTCGGCTATTGTGGATAAAACATTTGTGGTCTTGCCTCCAAAATACACTTGACTCACCTCCTGGAGATGGTGGGATACGATCCCCTGTGGACCTTTGATGGAAATTGATCTTGGCACATGTTTGAAAGACTTTCTCCAGAGGTACGTCATTTACACACACGCTTGCTTTCCGTCTGTGAGAATACGCTCTCCACTGTCCATGCGAATGCTGTAATAAGCCTGGGAACCAATGAAATGTGGTTGCTACTAAGCAACGGTATCAAAGTAAACTCAAACAGACTGGCACTTGGTTACCAGCTAAGCATGTGAACAGTTTATTTTGACCTATATTTAACAGTAAAAGCTTGCCATACTGGTAAAAACATAGGCTGCATTCTGCAGGCCACAAAGCCAGGAAGCAGAGGGTTAACTGCCACATTAACATCTGTTTCTGAGAAGTTCAGCACTTTTGGAAATGGATACCACTCTCATGTTTGTGCTAAGAACATTACCACTCCATCACCACCTCACAGCTAGAGTCTTCTCTGATTTCAGTTGGTCTTTGCACAATTTTAAAGGAATAGTTTGTCTTTTAATAAATCCACCCTTTTGGTAATGATTAGAATATTATGGGCACCACTTTTATATCTGTGCATGAGAATAAGCAGCTACAACCATGAGTTTGCTGAACTTGCCATAAAAACGATAGTTAAGGGAAACAGCCTTGCCTCAAAGTTCACTTACTGATACATTATGTTTTGTTTATTAGGTACAAAAGGAGGCTTCAAAATACAGAGAGCAGGAAACTATGGGTGATGTCACAGTTTGTATGTCCATTTTTAGGTTCATATGCATTTGGAATTTTGCCTCTATATATGAGCACTGTTGCTACTGGACGTAACTTTGTATACAATGTTTTTTTAATAACTGGGCATCTTTGCGGAAATCTAGAAACCACGGACAACTACCAAATGCTGCATTTCCTCGACTGAGGTCCTCTGCTACGCCTTCACTGCAGTTGCTGCTTGTTTGTGAGACCCTCTACCTTTGGTTTTGCCATCTACAGTATGAAAAATGCGATGTTGGCTTGAGATCAGGTGACTGACTTGGTCGTTGAAGAATTTCTTCGCCTTGAGAGACTTGGGTTGATTCTGCAGTGTGCTTTGGATCATTAATTATTGGCAACGTCTGATTGATTCATCCTGCTGCTTCTATCATCAGTCACGCCATCAATAAACACTAGTGACCCCGTTCCACTGACAGACCTACAGTACATGCCAATACCATAACATGGCCTCCACCATGTCTGACAGATGATGTAGTATGCTGCACATCATGAGCCGTTTCTCCCTTTTGCCACACGTTTACCTTCCCATCATTCTGGTATGAGTTCATCTGTCCAAATGATTTTTTTCCGCAGACCTGTGCACACTCTTTTGGATGTTTCCTGGCAAAGTCTAATCTGACCTTCCAGTTCTTGAGGATAACCAGTGGTTTGCACCTTGTTGCATTTCCTTTCATGAAGAGATCTCTTGGTTGTCGACCTTGACAATGACACAGCTACCTCCTTGAGGGTGTACTTGGTGTTGCTGAGCTGGCCGGCGCTTGCCTTTTTCTTGAAAAGCACTAGCTTGTTGATTCGGCCACACCTGAATCTCGTCTCTGATAGATTTGTTTAGGGTTTTCAACCCAATGATGGCCTTCTTCACTTGCATCAGCATCTTAATTTACTTGTCAGCCAATTGTGCAATACTTTTGATGCCTCTGAAAATGGGGAACTGTGTAGACAAATGGCTGTAATTCCTAAACGGACCCCATAAACCTCTTGAATTAGTTTGCACTTCAATCACATCACTGTGGTGTTGCACAGAGGAAAGATTATAAAAAGATAAAGTTTTTAAACATTGACATAACTGTATAGGAAATTGCAAAGGATTCACAATTATTTTACTGCAGCTGTATATATTGTGGTGATTAAGGATATACAGGCAGGCTTGATTACTGCAGTATTCCCGTGGTTACCTTACAGCGCTACCGCAACTCTGGACAGTTTGTTTGCCTTTGACATGAGAGGTGGGGGAGGAGGGTGCGGGATAAAGATTGAGGATCGCTTCCCTTCTGAGAGCGTCCTTACTCATTTTCTCTTCCCACCCAAGATTTCCAAGCTGATTTGGAACAATACTGGTTTTAGGAAAGAATCTGATCTCAGTGGGAGTTCCTCTGTTTTGCCAAGGGCTTAATGGTTTCAGAGTTTCAGGTAAGGCCTCGTTGTAGTGTCAGCTTTGACAAATTACACAGGATTTTTCCAATGTCAGATATCACCCCACTGCGTACTGGCATGTCCGGAATCCCTGACTGCGAGCAGCTCTCGCACTGTTCCTGCCCCGTCATTGTATGATGCTAAATTATTCCACACTCACTCAAAGAAAAAAGTGCAGATGAAGCATATGGGTGCAGGTAAGATATGCTGTTGTTGGATCTTAGCATTACCTCGGTGGCTCAGAAGAAAAGCAGCAGCACCACAGAAGCCGGCTCGAAAGTTCAAAGTTGAAGTACAGTTCCCCTCTTCCCTGCAGGAACTGTGGTCTCCTCCAGCTGCGCTGCTGTGTTTGAGGGTTGGGTGTGCTGCAAGTGCATCCAACAGTCTTGCAGACAAAAGAGCACTCCTTTTCACCTTCTCTGGGGGGAACGACAGATGACTTGGCTAGGTGTGTAAACCATCACACACCCTGCTGACAAGCTGGCCTTTTCCAGCTCAACGGCTGCACATAACACAGATGCTCTGTGTGTGTGTGTGTGTGTGTGTGTGTGTGTGTGTGAGAGAGGGAGGGAGAGAGAAGAAAGACTGTTGCTTCTGGTTATCAACACAGCACAGCTTTATGATTCATACCTAGAAGTTGTGTTAAGCACAGAGCAGGGAGGTCTTTTGTTTTACTTCTCCACCAAACCTTTTGTTCAATATCTCAAAAATACAAATCAGCCTGATAAATGCATTAAAGTGTCATACTGTACACGCAGGGAGGCAGGCTCATGTGACCCTTTGCATGTACAGTACTGTTGGAGCATCACTTAAACTGCACATTACATCTTAAATCTGTCACGTGCTCAACATGCTCCACTCCACGCTTGTGTATCTCACCGTGTTTATGCCAACGCAACACACATCGAGGCAGATAAAAGACACCACACCTATAAGAGGGATTCACCACTGAAGACTTGCTCAAATCTTCTTAATTTCATCAGCGTCTGCCTCTCATGCAAATAAATAAATAAATAAAAATCAAGGTGGCTATTATGCCATTAAATTAATAAAACATGCTAGTCTCCCAGTTGCTGCACAGGATAGCACACGACTTGCATTACTGTACATGCAACAGTGCAACCCAACAGTGCAAGACAGTCCTGTGTATGTCTCATAACTGTTTTAGCTGGTGTTAGCGCACATGGTGCAGGAGCACATGCACACAAGCCTGTTGAAAAGTGGTCCTAGAAGGATAGCCAATACTTTGAAACGTCGTGACCTGGCATCAGTATGACGAGTTGGTACTGAGGTCGTCGTCACTGGGTATCAAGTGGCCATCGCTTGGTTTCTGAGTATTGTATTACTTGCAGTATTTTTCCCCTCATACGTCAGACAGACACTTGGCTTTTTCTCAAAAACAGTAACAACAAAAAGCTGTGTGTGATACGTGCGTGCGTGCGTGTCTGCATTTGATTTTCAGTGTACTGTACACGCGATTCTTGCCGGGTCACTGGATTTACTGGTCTGGAGATGATAAAGAAGCTGACTCAACAAAGCAGCAGAGAAAAGAAAAACTCCCACAGATGAAGAAGCGATAACTCTCACTGAGCTCAATGTGTCACATTTAGTTGGTTTGATAAATTCCCCAACACCAAGAATGACTTCCCTCACGAGTGCCAAACCACTGCAGCCACAGAAGCCATTCCAGTGAAAACTACATTATGACTTTTCTTCATAACGGCACTCTGACACAGTGACAGACCTAAAGTCACATATGAACAGATTTGCATTTCCAAACTTAACTGACAAAATTGCTGGGAGTGATTCACATTTGAATAGGATCCGGCCCCCTGCGACCCTGAACAGGACAAGCAGAAGAGAATGGATGGATGTCTTTTGAACTGTGTAAGTCACAGTTTATGAGTCTTCTCTAGATGCATGCAGAAGGTGAGAAAAGGTGAGTAAAGACCCTACAATACTGCAGAAAAAAACCCAACAGTGCATGCAGTTTGTGGTTATGGCTACTACAGTATACGGGATGCGTGACATGTTTAAACTGTTTGGCATATTCAGGGTTATAACAGCAAAGCTGTGCATTTATGAGGTTTGTGCAGATCAACCACAACATTTGAACAAAACAAAACAGCTTTGACCCATTGAAGCCTGGATATAGAACCTCTGGGTCCCACCCAAAACACAGGTTTCCAGTATCCTGAGACCTACACTTCATCCCTTAGTTATGCTGCTATAGGCCTAGGCTGCTGGGGGTTCCCATAATGCACTGTTTCTTTTCATTCACCTTATTTACTTTGCTTATACTACACTCTGTATTTAATCATTAATTATCATTAATCTCTGTCTCTCTTCCACAGCATTTCTTTTTGTCCTCCCTCTCTCCCCTCAGCCCCAGCCGGTCGCGGCAGATGACTGCCCCTCCCCGAGCCTGGTTCTGCTGGAGGTTTCTTCCTGTTAAAAGAGTGTTTTTCCTTCCCACGGTCACCAAATGCTGCTCATAGGGGGTTCTGACTGTAGGGTTTTCTCTGTAATTATTGTAGGGTCTTTACCCACAATACAACAAACATACATTTATGTTGCCACTTTTGCTATTGATTCCAACCAAACACATATCGATTGCTGTTTAGAACGGTTGCCAAAAGAAAACCTCTTCTGTCTAAAAAGAACGTGGCAGCTCAGCTTAGGTTTACGAACTTGAATATGAACAAACCACAGACCGTCTGGAACAACGTCCTTCGGACCAAAGTGGAGACGTTTGGCCACAATGCACAACGTCACGTTTGGTGAAAACACAACAAACAAACCTCATATTAGCTGTCAGCATGGTGGTGAAAGGGTGATAATTTGGGCTCAAAAAGTTGGCCATGAACTCCTCTGTATAGCAAAATATTCTAGAGTTAAATGTGAGGCCCTTAGTCCGACAGCTAAAGTTTGACCCGAATTGGGTCAAGCCATGGGACAATGATTCCAAGCACAACAACAAATCAAGGTGTTGGCCCAGTCCAAGTCCAAACCTCAACCTGACTAAATTGCTTTGGCAGGACCTTAAGAGAGCTGTTCAAGAATGAATGCCTGTAAACATCAATGAACTAACACAATTTTGTTAAGAAGAGTGAACCAAAGTCCCTCCACAACCATGTGAGAAAGTGTTAGTCATACAGAAAGTTATCGCTTATAAATGTGATTCTACAAATCAATTTTACGCGCCTGTAGTTGCCTCCAACAAGATGGAGTGAGACCCTATTGCTCTGGTAACAAAGAAAATGGAGAAAAAGCACCTGGCATGGCTAACTGGGACACGATTTCAGCAAGTTTACCTGATCCTAAGTAGTTTTGCTGTCTGCCTTTGTCTCCATGTGGATCACACTTTCACTACCCCACTGCCTCATGAGGACTTTGTCCAACTTTAAATTATAAGATATTTCTTTAAAAAATTAGGAAGATATTGCCAAAGGTGTTCACTCGTCTGCCTTCACATGCATATGAACCTACAGTACTCTAATTCATCCCAGAGGTGTTCTATCAGGCTGAGGTCAGGACTCTGTGCAGGCGAGTCAAGTTCTTCCACAGCAAACTGGCTCATCCATGTCTTTATGGAGCTGCTTTGTGCACTGGTTTGCAGTCATGTTGGAAGAGGAAGGGGCCATCTCCAAAACTGTTCCCACCAAGTTGGGAGCATCAAATTGTCCCAAATGTCCTGGTATGCTGAAGCATTGAGTTCCTTTCATTGGAACTAAGGGGGCCGAGCTCAACTCCTGAAAAACACCCCACCCCATAATCCCCCCTCCACTTTACACTCAGACAAGTGTTGTTCTCATGGCAACAGCCAAACGCAGACTGGTCCATCAAAACTCATACATCAGATTGCCAAATGGAGAAGCAAGGTTCATCGCTCTGGAGAGCATGTCCCCACTGTTCTAAAGTCCAGTGTCCAGCGTGCTTTACTTATTTAGTAGCGAGGAAATTTCACAACTGGACTATCCTGGTACCATGCTGGAATTCTGAGCTCCTGAGAGCGACCCATTCTTTCATAAATGTTTGTAGCAGCAGTCTGCATGCCTACAGTAGGTGCTACGGTTTATACACCTGTGGCCATGGAAGTGATTGGAACACCTGAATTCAATGATTTGGATGGGTGAGTGAATATGTTTGGAAATATAGTGTATTTTTATGAAAGAGGGTTGCCTATGAATGGGAGATATAAACAAACCTTGGCTAACTCTAAAAAAAATCTAAAAGTTAAAAAGTACCAGAGTAGAAGCATAAGAAATCATTTTGTACAGTAAACCTGGACCCACATTGTACTAATTCTTTTTATGCAATTTGAAAATGCAAAGCTGCGATATACCAAAATTATATAATATTCAAACTGCCAGCAAGGAAAAACAATAATGGCTACAATAATGATGAGAACGTAGTGAAGTGCACGGTTATGTAACATAAACAGCTGCCTTGTGGGAGCAGTTATGGAACCAAACAATTTTTATATTGGTAAGAACAGTATTCATTTTGGGGTGGCACGGAAATCTGTGCCCCCCCCCCTCCTCCTCAGTGTTTACTATTTCAGGTCACACACTGACATATACTCACTCAGACAACAGTGACCACCATATGAAGACCACTGTAATGAAGTGCAAAGAGCAGGTTTCAGCATGCACTGCAGAAACCATTTACTAGGCTCACAGGAATAAGAGTTAATTCAACACACAGCACACAGAACGCTAGCAGATGGCTCTGTCAATAAACATTACATTCACTATTGCCACCAAGTAAACAGGAATCCAAAGCAAATAAACAATGTAATTTGATCATGCAAATGAATTGTGTGGTCATAGACACAAGGAACCTGTAACTGAGACTGCACTGACTCTACGGGGTAACTGGAACAGTCCCATTAAAAAGAGAACTCGGTCTACTGGGATGCCACAGGGCTTCAACATGCAGTCTAGCTTACAAAACTAGAACTATAAACACTGCATGCAGATTTGCTGCAATCACATAAATTTAAACTGAACATGAAGGGAAACACAAGAACAACTAGCAACACTTAATTCTCTCATGCATGCGTTGATAACTCTGAATGAAGGCACAGCTAAGGAGCAGGATAGGACCCAGTAGCTTTATAGGTTGCCCTGAATATGCCTGACTGGGGAATGCGTAACTTCTGGGTCAGAAAAAGTGAAGCCAATGCAGAAGTGCTTTAAATCTGCATTCTATCTTTTGGCCACCAGATGGCGATAGCTATGGCTGCTATCGGTCCTATAGAACAGGGGTGGGCAATTTTTTTGGCTCTGGGGCCACATTAACTTTTTGAAATTTGACATACGCGCAGGCCAGCACCATACATATCAAACATAAACATAAGAAAGGCATTACAGTGTTAACAATAAAATTTACTTTTAATGAGAACAGTGCTGTTTTTGCCAGTGCATCGGAGTCTCATGTTTGTCCTCAACACCAGTCATAATTATGATTTGATTTGGGCAACTCTGTACTAATCTTCGGCAGGCCGGATTAAAAAGACCAACGGGCCGGGTGTGGGCCCCAGGCCGTAGTTTGACCACCACTGTTGATGGGAAAATCAGTTTCTGACTTGACTCTGTAAACACTTACCTGCTGAATTTGTGGGCTCAGTCATTGATTTCAAGAATAAATTCTGTAAATGTTGGTCATACCATGTTTAAAAACAGAGGGATGTGCGGTCTGCGCATTGATACTGATCAACATGCTAGCTATACATACTACTAATATTAATAAAAGTTTGTTTTATTTAACTTTCCGTGCTATCTATATTCTATGATGGCCTCTTAGAGATATTTAGATGTTTACACTTAAAGCTGCAAAACAAGTCAAGATGAAAATTTAAAGTAAAAAAGTAAAAGTGTTGATATCTGCACATATGAATGTTTTTGTATGTTTTGTAGTATGTATAGAGTAAATTATGATCAAACTCAGATTTCTTAATTCAGAATCTTTCTGTAGACACGCATCAGTATGGATATAGATAAAGTGCAGATACATGCAATATGGAATAACTGGGAAGGGCAAACAGGAGTTATGGCCATCCTTATGTTTACCTGTATACAAAGTTTTCATTTGCTCCTCCTTGCAGATAAGGGAACCGGTGAGCATTATCAATGAGCAGGTGGGCTAGCCTTAGGGTCTTTTGTAGCAAACAGGAAAGCAAACAGAAGCAGGTTCTCATATGAAAGGTTCCACCAAGCTTGACAACCTTTTCAAATCAAAGCTTGTTCATTCCAGAAATCTGCATAAAAGCTCACGTATACACTGTATTTATTACAAATATAGAATCACCAAGTACACTCCTATTTTGCAAAAAAGCAATAAAGTAAGAAATGTTTTCATCGGTGATCTTGACAAGATCTCAGCAATGATTATGCAATTGTATTTCCTGATTTAATACACAGTGTTATTTGTCAACCTATTAAATCTCTGTTACACCCATTCCCTAATTATTTCCATAGTTATGAAACTGTAAAACAAGACGGGACTTTGTATCACTCAGCACCATCCCGCTGTGCACGCTCTGTTTTCAAGGCCCACTCTCCAAATGGAAACCTGTACTTGCCTTATTAATTACCAGGAATGCCCTCTCTCAATATCGCCCCAAAACCTGAGTGCTGAAAAGTATGCCATCAAGAAGCCACAAGGCATGTTGGCTGTTTGTTCTCCCTGTCCAACCAGTGTGCCTACGCTTCGGTTTCAGGGAAGGAGCCAAACTATCTGTGCTGACTTGTTTGAGTTGGAGAGCCTGCACAGAGGCAGCGCGATTTCAAAAGGAAGGGGATGTGTAAAAATGGGGAGAAAGGGTGGATGGAAAATAGCATTTTTAGGGGGGGGGGTGTTTAAACTTCAGAGGAATGGTGGAGTTTTAAACTCACGCCGCTATAGTTCACTGCCCCAGTGGAATCTGGACGTGCATTAACACAAACACATCCACACACTACTGTAGAGGACACACTGGGAGCAAAGCTTTCTGAAACACTCCCCGCATCCATTCACCACAGAAAGAAAAACAGTAACAGGAGGGACATCTGTCTGCACTGCTGTCAACAATCTACCTGCAACACTTAATCTGACTTAATCACACAAGAAGGAGGGGTTTGAGTGAAAGCCAATCAACTTTTAATTTTTATTTTACTTGATGATATGTGTAAGGAAAACATATTTTGGCTCCAGCCTTATACGATCCTGCAACAACAGGTAAAATATAAGGAGCCTTCATGCTCACTTTTTTAATCTGCAGCTTTTGATTGCATGCTGTATCTGCCTCTCCCAAAAGCCATGGAAATTTGCTATTATTGTACTCATGTTATAATCTCTAAGAACAGAATTTTGCTCATTTAACCTGTCATTCATCTGCCAGTCCTCTCTTCTGAGTGAGGCTCTATTTAAAGGACTTTGTCCGTATGCCTCCCGCACTTTACAGCGGTGAACTTTAACTCTAACACTCAGTAGAATTGAACCTATTTACAGTTGGAACCAGACTGCATTTTATTGGCTCCATTACCTCATGGTTGAATATTGGGCTTTGTTGTGGCTGCAATAATTTTACAAAGCGTCACGTCTCCTAATGTGTATTTATGGGAGCAGGAGGTACGTACACAACTAAAATCATCACAGCCCATTAAATTTTAAGCTAGTTTTAAAGCGGTTTGGTTTGATATAAACCAAAAGGATGCAAAAGGAGCACCGATAAATGAAATATGACCAAAAAGAGACACAAAAACAACCACAAAGAGATGCAGCAAAACAAGGGGAAAACTCAGCATGATGAGATGCAAAATGACCAAAAAACAGGATGCAAAAACATACAATTACAACGACATGTAAAATATGAATAAATGGTCACCTCTGTTCAAGAACATATCCGGCCTATGGTTATCCCGTAGTAACACATCAGCTGTTTTCCACACACATGATCAGTTCTTGCTAATTTACAGCTAATGTGCAGCCGACACGTGTGCGTGCGAACAGTGCATGTGGATTCATGTGGATAATCCTCTGAGAATAAACAAGCTGTGAAAGTTAAACTTAATCAATGAATTTTGCCTAAAATTAAAGTTGTCTTTACAGCAGCTACTTTTAAAAGTTTCGTATTTCGTAATGTCCAAAGATCATCAAAGTCTTGCGCTGCTAAACAAACGAGTCAATCAGTACTTGATGAATTTTAGAAACAGCGTTGGCTGGTGTAAGACTCAGGTTAGGTGGATTTGTGTGTTGGGAATGGGACGGATCTCAGAGGATGTTCAGCTGAGTCAGGCTTTGGGTCCATACCGGAATTTTGTTGAAGGATCTTTGCCAGGGACCAGGTGTGGGCTATTAATCCCCATCTGGACAACATAACCCCGGTCCCCAGGGCCCAGCGGGAGGTGGGGCAGTCCAAACCAAACATGCATTGCCCAAATTAACTTAGCAATGTAATATTTTGTCCCCATTGTGTTGCCGTGAAATCACTCATGCGTAAAAGGATTTCTCCCTCTCCTCTTTGTT
This sequence comes from Bujurquina vittata, assembly GCA_015106715.1. Taxonomy (NCBI): domain Eukaryota; kingdom Metazoa; phylum Chordata; class Actinopteri; order Cichliformes; family Cichlidae; genus Bujurquina; species Bujurquina vittata. The sequence continues at coordinate 24,061 of VUQK01021690.1, read as the reverse complement.
TAATTTTGTCTCTCTCATTCCCGCGAGCTGTTGTGACGTCAGGCTGTTAGGACTCATTTGTGGATGGATTTTGCATTTGGGTCTTTTTCTGAGGTCATCTCACTTACAATTACTTTGGCAAATGTTTCTAGAATGTATAAGACAGAAGAAAGGAGCTTTCACCCAATATTCATGAGCACTGGCCAACTTGTTCCAGGAAGAGATTTTGGATATTTGGACTCATTAATGTAGTCTAAACTGTTTAATTTTGAAGGTAGTCTCTTCTAGATTAAATCAGCAATACAAGGCATGAAGCCGAGTCACAGCTTCAGATTTTAAAGATGATATTTCATGGAAATGTTTCCTAAATATAGAACCAGACAAACTCACGAAATACACAGAGCTGCATAAACACAGTCCAATGACAAACCTCTCTTTTGTTCTCAGGGATTTTACAAGGCATGCATGCACTTTCACACCCTCGCCATTCAAATAAGCGCCACTCCGTTAACACACTCTGACACACTCTTTTCAAGGTGAATGCCTTTGGGTTATTGCAGCAGTCTAGACAGAGAGAAGACGAGGACTCTTGGGAATGCTCTTTGTGACGCAGGCGTCACAGCCAGAAACTTGGACAGTAATCAGAAGCTGTCTCTCGGAACCGGCTAATTACTCAGTGTCACTTGAGCACACACATCCACGAACACGGCAGCAATAACGACTTCTATTCCAAACAAATACCAGAGTGCTTTCTTACTGAGGTCTTGTGACTGTGGAGGCCATTTGAGTGCAGTAAAATCACTGTGAATATTTTGCATCCCCCTGCTGGAAGCAGCCATCAGAAGATGGGTGCACTGTGGTCACAAAGGGGTGGGGGGTTAACAAGAATACTCGTGGAGGCTGTGGTATTGAAAGAATGCTCAGTTGGTGCTAACAGGGAAAAACTGGGCCAACTGAGACAACCATAGATACGTAGCAGGATGGAGCCATGCTTGTTGTTGGCACCAGATTCTGGTACCGTCTGAGTGTCACAGCAGAAGTTGAGGCTCACCAGACCAGGCGGCGTGTATCCAGTCTAGTTAGATGAGCAAACTGCAGCCTCAGTTTCCTGCTCGTAGCTGACAGGAGTGGCATCTGGTGTGGTCTTCTGCTGCTGTATCCCATCCGCTTCAATGCTCAACATGTCGTGCATGTTATGCTCTTCTGCATGTCTTGGTTGTAATCTGTGGTTATCTGAGTTACTGTTTCCTTCCAATCACCTTGAAGCAGTCTGGCCAGTTTCTTCAAACCTCTGACATCACCAAGGAATTTTATCCCGGAAAACTGATGCTCATTGCTCAGTTTCTTTTTTTCGGACCGTTCCCTGTAAACCCTGGAGATGGTTTTACGGTAAAAATCACAGCAGATCAACAGTTTCTCAAACACTGAGACCAGCCCATCTGGCACCAACAGCAATGCCACATTTAAAATTGTTTAAATCCCCTTTCTTCAACATTGTGACGCTCACTCTTCAGCAGGTCAGCTTGATCATGTCCTCATGCCCAAAAGATTTGAGTGGCTGACTAAATATCTGCTTTTACGAACAGTTGCTCAGGCATGCCTAACAAAGTAGCCAGTGAGTATATATCAAATACGTGCTCGTTAGTCATTGTGTGTACTACTACTACAACTACTACTACTACAGCTACTGGATGATTTAATGTAGTTTTTGCTTTTCAAGGAGAAGTGAACTGCTCTAAGCCGATCTACACATTTTCTCTTTCAGTGTTTTTCTGCTTCAATCTGTCACTGTAACGAGTTTTAATCAAAGTGCAGAAAAGCATCTGTTATGCAACATATTGATACAGTCACAGTCTGTAAAAACGAGCTGCTTGTTTAAAGACATTTCTCATTAAAACAGTGCTGTCTGGTACTTTTTTTGATTTTTTTTTTTTTACCTTAGCCTCTTCTCAAACCTAAACTTTTTTGTCTCTCTCTCTTTTTTTTTTTTAAATGTATGCAACACCTTGTTAAAATCCTCCAGAAGTGGAGGCCTTTAAAAACAGACGTTGTGTTACTGAGCGTCTCATTTATCAGAGCAGAACAGTTTCTACTACAAGCTCAATTAGGATGTGGTCATGTGTTTAGTTGACAAGCTCTGAGCCAGAAAGCTGACGGACTAATTGAGGCAGTGGAGACCAAATTTATAGGTTTTGACCCAGTAAACCCTGAAGGAAGACATACACACACACACACACACAAACACACACACACCAGGGCTGAACCACAACATGTAAACTGTCACCTATACAGTGTATTACATGTTGGGCTTTAGGCCTCGCCATGGTTGACGTGCAGTATGTGGCTTTATTTCCATCTAAGCACGAGCGCGCCTCATATAGACTTTGACAAAGCTACGGCTGCTCACGAAGCACTTAAGTGGGTTGTGTAACGTTTAAGGTTAAATAGTAGAAGGAAACATGCACTGCCAAAACATTCAGACATTTCTCATACAAGATGTTTGCCCACGTTTTCCCTCTACCAGATTTAAGGAAGAAACTTTAAATCTTATTTGACTGTTTTTGAACAAAGATTACTTTATAATTACAGCTGCAACAAGAGGAAGTCACTGCAGAGGAAGAGAGGGTTGCACTGACACAAATCTGGGAACTACAGTATGCAGTGTGTGACTACAGCACTGTGCTGTCATTAGACAGTCTGGTTGTTTCCATGCTTTGCTCAAGGGCACTGCGAGGGCAGGTGCTGAAGAAGGAAATACTGTTAATCTTTTGATTGAGTGGCGACAGAGTGTTTATTTGTCAGACTTCAGGATGTAGTCCTTGGTGTAGCCAAGCAGCAACCTTTAGGGCTGGAAAATGAAGCCAATGCAGAAGAGACAACATTGCAGTACCTCTAATTGCCACTCGAGGCTGTCTCCAAACGCAAGTTAATCCTCATAGACTCACATGTTAAAATGCCTGACTGTTATGCAGTAATAACCTGGGGTAATGGAAATGTATGTTGGTTACATTGTTTTTACATTAAGAATAAAAGCATCATTATATATTTTACATTATTACGAGTTATCAGGTGGACTTTATCTGTTAGCCTGCACAAAAACATTGACCCATTATGAGAAAAGATGCCTTGTAAATGCAGAGTGCTCCACAGTGAGGCATAGTTGTCATGCTTCATTGTGGAGCGGTATGTACTGTTTAAACAAAAAAACAAACAAACAAACAAACAAATAAAAAAAAACAGTAGTCTGATGGACTCACTGAATAAAAAGTTATACTGGTGGCTCTCTTGTTTTCCTGGATGTTTTTCAACCATTTTGAGTCCCGAAACTATGAATATGTTTTTATTTTTAGGTTTATTACCTAGTACCTTTAAACCAGCCATTATCATTTACCTGACTTTAGCCTTGTTAACATACACATATATAGCAGGAGGAGCTAAAACCAATATGTTCTGCAATATAAAAAACATTGCTTGCCACGCTGGACGTCTTTCATGGTCTTTTCTTGCATCTGTTTATGTTTGTTAAGCAAACCGGTTGTCAACAGGACCAATCCTGATCGTGGATCTCAGGCAGGACAACAGTAACTTGTTCACACGACTTTCAGCTTCTCGGAGAGGCTGGAAGCTGTTCCCTTGCCCTACTGGAGCAGTCTCCCATTTCTTGTTGTTTCCTGTAGCCTTGCTGATGTAGTAATTTACACTTATCGCTTTGTTACTCTTGGCTTGTTTGACTCGAGCTGGTTTCGATCAGAATGTTAGACGTAACAAGAACATTGTGTTTCAGTCTGAAAACCAGTGTTAGAGTAGAATACATTTTCTGCAATTACACATGCCCACGGTATTTTATTCTATTACAGCACTCCAGGAAACCACATACTATGTCACACAAGTTTTCTCTGGCAGGTTTTAGCACCAAAAGTTATCTTTAGCCCTTGATGTTGAAGTAAAACACAACACGTACTTGAGAAAGTTCCCCTCAAATCTTCTAAACTCCATATTCTGGTTTCTCTTGTTGACTTTATCGGAACATTTTTGAACGCTTGGTGTGAAGTATGGTACAATATTCCAGTATGGAAGAAGGCAAAGTGTAAACACAAAGCGGCGTCCATGGAATGATTCAGAGGCTATTTTCGGCCTATGAACGGAGACGATAGGAAGTGAGAACTTGGGAGAGGAATGTGATTGGTTTCACTGGCACTTCAAAGGCAACATGGAAGACTGGAGCAATATGGAACATGTTCTGTCGGTAGAAACAAATTATTATTGCAATTTACTATAAATACAGCTCGCTGGGTGTTTTTGGCAGTCTGCAAGGAAACAAACCATTTAGAAATACTACCCCAGCTGACCTCTCTTACATGACTCTTACAAGTGTTTGTATTAATATTTCCTTAAATGGAAAAGCTGAAGTAGGATTTGTATCCAGTTTAGTGGTTTGTCTTAAACTGTGAAAGGTGAGCGAATTAAACAGTCACAAAATCTTAGCGAGGTTTTTTTTTTTCCCATTTCAATCTCTGCAGTGGAAAGAAAACAACAAAAACGCTCAACTTTTATGATCAGCAAACTCCAAAAGGCGACCTCTACTGCCGCTCCACAGCCAAAAACTGCAGTTCCTGGATTGGCCACTTGAGGCTGGCACCGAAAGTGAGTCAGTCCTCTCTGATGTTAAAATACCAAAGTCAACAGCATAAAAAGCATGTTTTTTCTTTGCAAATCCCGAGGTTGGCTTCTACGGATAATCCCTCCCCTTCATGACATCTGTGTGGTGGATGAACTTTGATTAACAGATGTGCGGACAGAGGCAGCTGTAGCTGATAGCTGAATTGAGGCCTACATGTAGCTGACAGCTAACTCGGGTCAACGTGAGGGTAACCAAAACACTAATATTGAGGTGCTACTGTATGACATCAAGTAACTCCATTCAGTTTCTATATACAGTTAGCCCTGTGGCCTTAACCCACCAACTAATTGAGGCCTTTCAGTGTGGAGTTTGCACATTCTCTCATGCAGGTATGTGGTCTTCCTTCCCAGGGTTCTCCCAAAAAGACAGAGCAGTGAAGCATGTAATCTGAATTGCCTGTAGTGTCTGTTTGTACATTTGTAATGAGTACAGTTAGTTAAAGAACAGATTGTACTGAAGAAGGGTGAGGAGGGTGACCAGCCCTTACTCAAGTCTCTAGTTACGCTTCCCACTCACAAATGAAAATTGCTCACCTCAAGTACAGGACTATTACTTCTCTCCAGTCTTCATTGCTCTAAGAAGCAGTTTCATAAAGCCTCGGTAAACTTGGATACTTCTTGATCTATGTAGCCCTGGTTAAATTTGAATCTATCTGACTTTGTACAAATTCCCATTCTAAAAATATCCACTAAGGAGCATGCTCGATACCTGCCTTCATGGATTGCAGGTACAATACCCAAGCATTCTGGAGAGCCCTCAACCAACTGGGCCGTAGTACCGACCTTAAACTTGGAGGTACAGTAGATTGCCAGCACTTCTCTTTGTTCTGTTGAATGCAATGTATCTCCTCCATCTCTCTCACGTGGCACAGTTTTACTTCTCTCTTTCTCTCTCCAGTGAGTTAACCAATTGCAAAGGAGAGACCTTTTGGAGATATGCCTTCAGTGGTATCCACGCATCATTACATGCATCAGTTTTGTTGGAAACAATTACTAAACCACTGCCACATGTGGGTTAGAAAGCATTAAAAAATGCCGTGTAATATGTTTTCCAGCATGCAGGATTAAAAAAACAGACAAGCATATCATACACACATGAAATGATTTTTATGGTTTTAAAGAGGTCTCATCTCTGCAGGCGCCTCAAACCACCCAAACCGATGAACACAGCACGAAAGATAAGCTCTTTTTTTACGTTGGACTCAAGTTCTTTAAACAGCATTAACATTACTATTAACCAGAATATAACCACATGCAAATATGGGGAATAACTCATGCTGAACAGTTTCAAACTAATGATACCAGTTATTAATTTATGAGTACCCTACCTGACCAATAGAAGAACTCACGGAGGTTCATTGACCCACTTGGGATCAGAACCAGTAGTTTCAGAAAAACAACTCTCAACATGTTCTCATCCAGGGCTTCAAATTACTGCTGCTCTGCTCCTGCTGTTACAGAGAAGCATGAGATGCGTACAAGGTGTACTTTGGCAGTAGCGTTGTGTCACACCAGTCACAACAGTACTGGATGCCCAGCGATAACAGTCATCTTTTGAAGAACTGATAATACTGCATTAGGAGGTTGGAGGATTGGGGGAGTAAACCACAAGTGGACGAGCCAAGAAGCAGTGCTTCATGTCTTCTTTGTGCCCCTGTGAAAAGGTGGAGGAGCACGACGTAAATTTACGGAGAAATTTCACCAAATCAAAAATCAGAACCGTGATTTAGCAGCAATGTGGGATATTTAATTCTCTACGCAGGTTTAAAACAGGAAGTGAGCATGAGTGGAAGCAATTTCCCTCCAAGGTGAGCCGAGGCCAAAACAATAAAGAAAACAGAACTACCTTTCCAGAAAAGTGCTGACTAACGCTAAATGGAAACAAACTGAAGGGGAAAAACATTTGCTAAACATGGTAGCTCGCTAAGGTGACCAAAACAGGAGAAAACAGTGCACAAAAAAGGCAGTTTGACTCTTTAACATCAGTGCTTTTTACATTAAAAGCAATTTAATCTTTTTGCAGCAGAATCAACAATATGACCCAAACTACTGGACACGGAGTTTATCTATTTCTTTTTTTCTGGAGCCAAAGGTGACCAAATCTGGATGAACAGATGGATGCTCAGCTCTCAGCTAATGCTTATAAGTTTGGCTAAAAAGACGCATCTACAAACTGTATTTGTGCAACAGACAGACACAGAAGTAACACACTAATAAAATAGGAGCGCAAAATGGAGCGCACCATAATCAGTGTCAAATAAGTCTATTAAAAAGACTCCAAAAGCCACCAAACGTACAGAAGAGCACGAGTTCAGTGACTCATATTAGCAGAGGTGAGCTTTAGCAGACAGTGATTGACAACAGTGTCTGCACACATCACCCCACATGGTGGCGCTTGAAGTCTTACGAGTGTAGCTCAAGTATAAGTTCAGAAAATTGTCCTCTATTGTTGAGTTGGTATGAACTGAGCACCAGGCTGTGAACAACTTGAACACTTTCTTTGTGAGGACTGACTCGCTTTTGGAGCCAGCCTCAAGTGGACGCGAGAGGGACTGCAGTTTTGGCACTTCCGCGCTGGCGGAATGGGTTTGGAAGCTGAGGACAGGAGCTGCCATTCGCTGTCACTGGCGTGCTGACGCACGTGGGCATTTTAAGTGGCAGGATGCTGTAGAAGATTATCCTGCAGCCGACAGTTTCCAGGGGCAACCCAGGAACCCAGCCAATCAGGAGGAAATGTGCAGATGGACACTCAAATATGTAAAATATAGCCACACACACGCACACACACACACACGCACACACACACACACACAAAAGTACTTGAGTACTGAGATTCTCACTCATTTTTTTACTTTTGCGTTCACTGCTTAGGATTAGAACACAAAGCTACCAAGTAAGGTTTAGGAATAATTGCAGTTTTAATTAAAATATGACCCTTTACAGCATTAAGAAGGGGCTTTTGATGTCTTTTGGTCTATCGCTGCACCCTACAGATATAATACTTTACTGGCACAGAGCTCAGAGTTGGGTGTGCTGGACTTCTAGCTTGATCTCTACAGTCTACACCGTATTTCAAGGAGAGATCATCTGAAGAATTGAATGTGATGTCTGAAGATACAGAATTCAATTAAGTCATTTGGCGATTAGACTCTGATGACGCATGCAGAACACAATCTCAGCGGTGATAGGAATTAGGACAGGACCCCCCGGAATCCAGAAGCTGGTGGAGGTGAAGATGGACGCTTGGATGGAGCTGTGAGTGACCAGGTTGAGGCAGAGAAGGGGAGGAGGCGGGTCCGAAAGGCACAATGGCAGAAAAGCGTAGATATAAAGTATGCAGAATGGAGGCTGATTGGAGGTGGGGGTGAGAAGGTGGGCAAGAAGATGATTGGAGTGACAGTGTGTGAATGTGCAAGTGATGCAAAGAACAGACTAACAGCTCAGGAAAGCAGGCAGACGAGTGAAAAAAGCCTTTCTTAAAAAGAAAATACTTCCACGGGTGACCAGTTTGTTCTGAAATCTGCTAGAAATAAACTCTGAAACACACACGCTCAAACACACACGTGTACAGTGTGCACGCCAACAGGTCAGTGCTGCTATCGACATTTGATAATGGAAGTTCCAGCCTCGAGAAAGGGCTTCCATCTGTGGTGACCAGAGAAAATATTATGATTAATTAATAACAAGATTGATTGTGCCAAATGTTCTCCACAAGGTCCTTTCTTGCATCCAAAAAGTAGATCCCATGGTGCCTTTTCCAAGAAAGCACTGTAAAAGCTTGGATGACAGATGCAAGTTGAAGAAAATGGCCACGGCTCAAGCAGCTGTCATGAGGCATTGGTGAATATTATTTTTAATGTTTTCTAAACAACTGTCACAGACATGCTAAGTAAGTGCATGAGTCCACATGGTGAAGCTCAGCAGAACCTTGGCTGGAGCAGAGGCAAAAAGCTGTTACTGACTATATGTGGAAGGTCTCGCAAATGCTGTATTTGTGTTGCATTGTTATGAATTTTAATGCAGTGATTCTTTCTTCTGCAGAATTATACGTGGAATCTTTTTGGAGCTCTTTCAGTCGTGGAAACATTTTGCAGGATATTTCAGTGAGTGACACTCGGCCCACGTTGCAGGGAGCAGAAGCTGGCTTATGTCCCTGCCTGACTTGGCATCATGTAGAACTGGCTGCAGAACAGTGTGTGCGCCTGCATGCATCCTTCTGTGTGTGTGTGTGTGTGTGTGTCAGTGTTTGTATATGCGAATACACTTCCAAAGCCATTCCTGTAAAAGAAAATCTAGTTAAAATAAACACAAGTCTCTTCTTACACTTTTTAAGTTTGAGATAAACAGCGTTAGAAATGTTACTGAGGAAGTGTAAGCAGTTACTTTTTACTTATTAGGCTTAAAAAGTAACAATATTGCATGACTTAAAACTTGATACCATAAGGAAATGTATTCATTATACGTGACTTTTGTTATTTTTTCTTTTGTTTAGCTTGAGCTAACCTTGAGTGTTTTGGGAGCATCAAAACGGAATATTCCTTTTTATAGACGATGTGGTTCTGTTGGCCTCATCAGAATGTGGACTTCAACAAATGTTGGGGTGGTTTGGAGCTGAGCATGAAGTGGCACCACCTCCAGTTTGAGGCTGTGTTTCTAAAGAAGAATTTCTGCCCAAGTGAGGAAGTTCAAGTATTTTGGGGAGTGCCGGGAAGGTGGAGCATGAGATGGCCGCCAATTAGTTTGGCATCCGCAGTACTGGAGTGCAAAGCTATTGATGTAAAAGTCCGTACATGTTCTGACCCTCACCGTTGGTCATGAGCTTTGGTTGGTGACCAAAATGATGAGATTGCACATATAAGAGGGAGAAATTAGTTTCTTCCATAGGGTGGCTGGACTGGATTGTGTAGCCCTAAAAAGAGGGGAGAGAGACACACACTGGGGTGTTTATGTTACAACTTGAAGAGCATGAAGAGAAGGTAATGAAGGCTATACTAGTGGGAAAGGACTGAATCATAGAGGATGGTTATCAGCTGAGCAACTGAAGGTAAAATGGTCTGAAATCCTAACATAAGTCTGATTTTTCCAGGACCAGCGGGGCCCTGGTGGCAGAAACCCTGCGGTAATGCATTACTGACCAGTTTCAAAGATGAAACACTGGAAATAAATCAATATTAGAAAGGTAGAGTTGCTATATCGATTACATTGTCAAGGGTACGCTTCTAATTATTTATCACATCAGACTCTCATCCAGTCATTTTGTGTGTCTTCTCAATGCACTTTGGGGACTCACATAAGTCAGACTGAGCTTTTGTTACACAGGCCTACAGCCCTGTTGGTGAACGTCTTGGAACCATCTGTTGCAAGGCAATGTGTATTCCCTGGCCAGTTGTGAGTGGTTGCCGGAGGTTGTTGGCAGTCGCTGTCAAATTGATTGCTGAAAGTCCATTTATGCAGGCCTAGTTAGAGATCTTCTGGTTTCTCTCTTCTGGAAACCTGTTGATGACCATACAGTATGACCACCATCAGTTGCAAGGCAAAAGTTCCATGGCTAGCCGGCTAGTTGGTTGCTGGAGATTGCTGGCAGTTGTTAGCATGAAATTGGTTGCAAAGAGGTATGGTGCTGCACCGTAAACTTCCTTGCAATTGCTTTGGACACTAGCAAGTTGTGGCAGTAGTTTGCATAACAGACTTGTCAAACACTTGGAATCTACTGGCTAAGCAGAAGTGAAACAGTGAAAAGTGTGGTGCAAACTGGAAACAAAGACTGCCCCCTTCAATGTAAAAGTAACGCCTTATGAAGTGTGTTGGTTGGAGCAGTAAGGCATGTTGAAGGCAACCGTTCACTTTAGCTCACAGAGTAAATGGCAGGTGTTTGCAGATAAGTTGGAGTCTTCCATGCAAACTGCAGGCTACTGCTAGCAACCAAAGCAACCACCAGGACGTTTTTAGTGGAGCACCCTCTTTGCAACCGATCTCATCCGGTAACAGTAACCTCCAGCAACCACTCTCCAACTGGTTGGGGGATGCACATTTTCCCCCAGCAACCAGAGGTTACCAGAGGATTGCTGACTGGCCATTGTGACTGAAGGGTGGCAAAACTATGATGAAGATGAGGAAGCTGTGCTTAACCTCTAAATATCTAAACATTCACATTGATCTTTTGTGAAGGCTTTAGGCTAGGGGTAGGGTGTGTTTAATATCCACCCATTTGTACTGAATTTGTGTCTGTTTGATATCTTGGAATGGAAAAGCTTTTACCAGAAAAACTGTAATACAAAATGTATGAGGTCCCCCCCTAAATGGGGCTTTACCCAGAATCCATTTTGACCTGGTGTCCACTTTGGGGCTTCTTACTTTATTATTTTATAAAATAATTTGGTCTATGTTTTGAACCTAAAACCAAGTTACCAGAACAATATTATAATATTTGAGAATTGCTTTTTTTGTGTGAGTTTGTGGTTATTTGTTAAGCTAGAAAAAAATATTATTTCAGATATCATGTTGTTCAGCTATGATAAATGCAGAGGAAAGTTTTCTTAGAGCACCGCATCTTTATAAATTGGGTTTTACTTGGATATGGTGAAGTGACTCTGGGAATGTGCAGGGTTTTGTGTGTGTATGATCTTTCTTAAGCCAGCAGCTAAAGTAATCCTTTGATTCTGCATGATCACGGTTTGTGGCTATCTGGCCAGTGGAGCCCTTGAATAAGAGGTATTGTGTTTATATATCAGACTTCTAAAGCAAACACTTGATACTCAAATTCCTCTTTTCAAATATACATGGCTTATGAAGAAATTGGCCCAGAGTATTGAAAACAAGCTTATTATGAGTAAAGAGAGGCCGATTCATGACTGACAGGACTGAACATTAAACACAGAGGGTTTCCTGGAGAGCAGAAATGACTAAGAGTCAGAGAAATGGCACAAGACCCTGTTTTACACGCCTTAAATCAGTTTTAACCAGGCCAACTGCAAATATTACATGGAATGTTTTCCCCTCCTGCGACATAAGATTGATCGTGCAAAACACATAAATTACTTGATCTAAGGTGGCTTTAGAAGACATAAGCCCCCTTCAGCCTGAGTGACATCACGGGCCAGACATTTAATGTACTTCAGACACTGGCCAATGCAGTCAAACACCAAATAAACACATCTCCCTGTAATGTGGATTTCATAGGGCCCACGCTGGTATGTTTAAGCCCCAATGGAGTCTGTCAAAGTCAGAATGCATTACCAACTGGTGGTCTAGTGTTACGTGGTTTGCGTTTTCTTACACAACAAATAAATTTGTCCGAATGTCCACCAGCCACTGTGCCAGTTATCAGTCTGCTTCTGTGGGGCTATGCGTGTTGACGATATGCTGATCCCCAGTATAATATTATAATATAAAGCACATGCTCTGCTATGGCTCAAATATTGGGGGGAAGACATCTATCCCTCCCCTCTCCGCGTTACTATGTTCTTTCCACAGCTTTCCATCCTAGATTTATTAAGCCGTAAACACAGGTCAAGTAGACTTTCAGCACATCAAAGTCTCGTCCTTCTGCTGCCAACTTGGATGGACAGAGGCCTTCCAGGGCTACAAAGGCGCCGACTCCAGTCCTGAGAGAGGATGTGGAGCTGAATTTGCCTCTATAAATGTAATCACGTTCATTGGCTCTCTCTCTGGGATAGTTTGGCATCGCAGGTGGGTTGTGTTGCTGTGGGATGAGATTTCCATTCGTCAGTTTCACCAGAAAAGATCTTTTGGGACCTTCCAGACTCCTGTTTCTCATTCGAGAGTGAATTTGGTAGATAGAAGTTTTAAAAACTCTGTGTGTGTTCAAGGCTCTTTTTTTATTTTCCTGTGGAGGCCTGCTGGCAATGAATGCACTTCATATTGTGTGGCTTAGAATAGCAGAAGCAGTAAACATGCAACTTTTGTACTTATTTAAGCTTGAAGCCTTAGATCATTTCTATTAAATCGCTGTGATTTGTCTTTTTTGTCATGAACTACAAAGCACATTTAATTGCTGGACTGCTGTAGCATAGCAAACATTCACGTCTTTTTATGTAATATAAGAAAGAGCTCCAAAAAAAATTGGGTGGTGTTGGGTGGGTGGCAGGGTCATCTAATCATATTGACATCATGCTTTATCAAGACTGTGTGTAATTCAGGGTCAAGCCATGAGTAACTTCTGATGACACAAAGAGACATAGCTCATAATACTAGAAACCAAGAAGGTGAAAAAATGAGGTGCTTCATCAATGACCACACAGTGTCGCTTTCTGCATCAGACACGGGCATTAAAGGGTGGTTTCGAGCTTTCCCCTTAGCTTTTACGGTCCTGAGAGTGTTTTGGCCAGTGTAAAAGTGTCATGCCAGAATGGTAAGAGTAGGAAACCCAGCGTGAGCTCTGTCAGAAACTTCAGTTCTGTATTCCTTCAGCAATTAGCCGCCACCTCAAAAAACCCAAAACAAGTCTGTTAATGTCGACTTCCTCTGTAGTTTGTTAGATGTTTTTAAGCCATCTGCACACACGGACTGGTGGCAGGGATGAGGGGAAAAGGGTGTGTGTGGAGTGTGGGGTCGGGAAAGAGTGCCAGGCAGCAGCAGTAGGAACTCCCTCAACATTATTATGTGTGAAACATTACACACTTAACTTTTTAATGTAGTGCCCCTCATACCTGTTGGACTGCAGGCTTATTTGTGTTTCTAAAAGCAGAACGGGAGGCAGAGCCTTCGCCTATAAGACCCCGCTCCCGTGGAACCAGGAGAGGAGTCTTCAAACTTTCCTTTTTGCTTATAATTAAGGCTGGATCAGGTGACTCTGAGCCATCCCCTTAGTTAGGCTGCTGGGAAGCTTCACTTGATGCACTGTCCACTAGGGGGTGTGCGATATATATCGCCTACGACAGTGACGTGCGGTGAGGTTTGTGACGAGTGAGGCACTGACTCATCTGGAGTCGGATGTTCACATGAACCCAAAATAGAAGCTTATATTTAAATTTTAATTATGCTAATGATTAATTATGCTTTGCTCAACTCCATACTGTTCAACAATGATGGCAAGAAAAACTAAATATTAAATGTAAGGTCAAACTATTTTTCAGGGGGGTGTCTCTCTTTTTAAATAAAAACCAAAAAAAACGTATAATCCTTACCTTTATTTGAAGATGAAACCCGTCTCCCTACTGTTGCAGCACTGCCCCCTGTCGGTGCGGCACGGTACTTTCTGCCTCATTCTGTGTATTTTCACCGTGCATTTGCACCGTGTACAAGACCGATCACAAAGAATAAACATGTCACACATTCATTCGATATATCAGACAGACTGTGGAGCATCAGTGGGCAGCAGTGGGCATGCGCCTGCTTCATTTACTGTATGTGACACAGCGCCCCCAGAGGTGAGCCACAGCACTGCACTGGCTCGCCCAGCATTTCTTCCATGTGTTTGAACAGGCCATGCCTAAATTCTGCGATTTTGACCATTAACGTGTTGAAGTAATTCAGAAGTCTCTTATCATTGTTAGTATTTTACTTGTCATGATGACGGGGAGGCACTGCCTCACCTCCCTCCCCTGATCGCACGTCACGGGTCTACGATAAGATCTTAAGAACAATCAAAATGCCTCGACTCCACGCATTTACCGCTTCATGCTTCAGTACAGGCTGCTGCCCGTGCGCATTGAGAGCGCCCATACTGTGTGCTAGCATAGCTGCCTAAACAACACACCTAAAACAGGAAATGAGTGAACACACTCAGACATCGCCAGCCTCGCAGTCTACCGCCTGAGATTTAATTCCTAGGCGAGGATCAGCTTCACTCACAGCAAGACGATCTGGGTTTGATTCCCGGTCTAGGCTGTGTGTGGAGTTTGCATGTTTGGGTTTCTTCTGTGTATTCTGGTTTCTTACACAGTCGCAAGACATGCATGTTAGGTTAATTGGTCACTCTACACTGCCCATAGGTGTGAATGTGTGCGTTGGCCATGCGATGGACTGGTCAACTGTCCATGTTTTACCCCTCCTTGGTCTGATGATGTTTAAGTGGATGATAATGGATGGATGTGACTATCCTTTAAGTCTTATATTGTACTAGCTTCTTAAAGTTTAAGAAGTGCAAGCTAGTACAATATAAGAGTTTTAATAACACATTTTTAAATAATGCAAAATGTTGTTTTTTATCCACAAAATTACAGAAAATATCGAGATATCATTTTTTGCCAATATGTTGAAGCTATGAAAACTTTCCTCCACAGTGTAGGTGTGGAAGTTTGTGACGCAAACGGCATTTTTGAGTTATATTTTAAACAAAGAGGTACAGTAATTGCACACACTCTGCTATCTGTTCAGATTTTACTCTTTTGAGTCCTCGCCACAGTCGGTGGTGTATTATGTTGAAGCTATGAAAACTCGATTTCTAGCAAAAGCCACAAGCCACGAGAGAGCATTCAACAACGAAACAAGAAACCGTGTTCAGATATTTGTTCTACTTCCACCATTTATTGTCACCAGTGTGACTCGGCAGGATACCAAAACCCAAGTTCAACAGCTCCTCTGCTGACACCGAAGTTTTCTGTGGCCTTTAAATTATGTCTCTGTGGAGTGAGATCTGGCAAACCAAAACACTGGCTCAAGATGATTTTAAATAAAAAGACATCCAGATTGATATGATTCCAAGGATTGGGAAAATCAGACATTTTTTTAGGTTTCAGCTTCTTCCATTGTCACTACCGCTTTCACCAGATCCACCTGGTTATACAGAATCCTGCCTCCTAATTTATTCATATCTGAGGTAATGTTTTCTTATCTTGCTAGCAACAGAAGTCGAGTGAAACTAATCCAGAGTCAAATAAAAAGTGCTCCCGTCTCTCAAGTTGAGACATTCTATCAGCATGTAAAAGACAGAAAGAGCGAAAACGAGAAAATAATCTAGAAATAAAGCACTTCAGAAATCCTCTTTTCATCATCATGATGGAACATCGGACCCGGAGCGTGGCCTGCAGTTCTCAGCCTTAATGGATTGAGATAATGGCTGGAAAATTGTTCCCAGGCACTGTCTTCGCTCTGTCCTGCTGAGTTCAGGGATCCAGCGAGTAAAATAATCCAATTTTTCCTTCCTTTATCTCCCAGACTGCAGGGAAGAAGCGAGGGGGCTTTGAAATGCCATGTCTACTTGTCATGACCCCTTTTGTGTTCCCTCCGCCCATCTGTGGACCCGGCTTTAGACGCCATCCCTTTTCCAAGGGCTCACTGTCATGGCCTCAAATAAACCTGCTGGAAGTGCCAGCCCTGTTTTCCATTTTCCTGTCGTTCTTTTTTTCCTATTTCTTTCTTCCCCACTGTTTATCAGACACTGGCCTCTCCCAAAATGAGGAGTCTCTCATGGTTAAGTGGTAGAGTTCATGCCGAGGTTCGTGGAAATTCACCAGGTCTCTTACAAACTATTGTGGTGAGAAAAAGCTTGAGTCTGATCACCGGGATGTGAGCCACGCCAGACTCCCCTGTGTCAGGAATGAGTATACAATGCGTAATAAGCACTTCTGCTGCGTGCTAAGTTGGTCCGGTCATGACATCCTTAAGCCGAGAGCTGTGCCAGCTCTCCTGTTACAAAGACAAATTGTGCATGCGGAATTTCCTGGAGTGGCTCCGAAAACGCTCCCCGGGTCTTGCAGCCAGGCACTCTGCGGGGACTTGCACTTGAGAGATTTACTGCCATAATTTGGTCCTTGCCCTCATCTCGGTTCCAGTGAAATCCTGTCAAACACTAGCTAAGCCACCTGATTAGCTAAGCAACAGGTTTCCATGAGGACAGTTCGGCACCGGTGTTGGGATAGCTGCGGGGAATAACGACTTCCGCGGGAATCTCAAACGATAAGGCAGAACTCCGCCTTGGCAACTGGGAGTCAAAACAGTGAGACAACTTTAAAGGAATTGAGGTGAACCCTGATTGGTGTGTGCACTGCAACCCTGTTTGTCGGGTGACGCCCGATCACAGCAGCATGGGAGCGTTCCACGTACAAGGACCTTATATTTTATTCTGACCTCTGCTCGTTCTCAAAATGACTTTCCTGTGACACACTGTGATACCCGATCTGCGCTCTATCGCATGTAACTGAAGGCTCACAGATGTGAACGAGCAGGACATGGGAAGAAAATCATTTCACATCTGTAAAGACAGTTTGATTGCCTCCATTCTCCTCTGAAAGCCAGCTTTGGAAACCTATGAACTCTTCGCAGTTAGTCATTCTTATTTGTGTATCCTCATAACTTGTTTGCTGGGATTTTTAAACATGCGCTAAAATATCCCATGGAATTTTATGATTCTAATAAAACAGTGAAATTCATATGGGTGACAGGAAGCAATGTGAAATATGCTGAGAAGTTGTTTTAATTCTGATTTATGTGGCATTGGTACGTCTCCCCTGGTGCACATGATTCAAGAACATGCTAATTTGCTGTGTTCTAAAAAGACTGTACCAGGAAGCATCACTCAGAGGCAGTAGTCTGTAGGCTCTGATGGACCGTGCCACCCTTCCAATGCGCTCCACGGTAAAATATTTAACTGCTGGGTGTTAAATGGGTTACACGCATTCCTCACAATTTACATTCCCAGTCCAGGTTTGTCTGATTACAAACAAATAAAACATAAACAATGACGGTTGGCATGAATAATTTTATTTTTCATCACACACATACCAAAATTTGGCAGTGCACCCCCAAAAAGTGCTCGGCTAAGGGTTTTCCAAAAGAAATCCAGTGGCGTGCAACATAAAGCATCATGCATAATGCATCACTGACTGAACTGTGATGTATCCCCTCTTGTTCCCAAAATGAGCTTACTCATACTGGAGCCTTAGTGAGTCAGGGGGGAGTCAAAGTAAATGACCCGTGGATAAAGCACATCACGTCATCCCCGCAGCTTCAGCCCACTAATCTCACATTCCACTGGCAGAAATCTTCCTTTTCTCCACAGATTTGGCTCCTTGGACCCTCTTTAGTTTGCCATTTGGAAGTATGAATGAAGTCCGGTCCAAAACCATGTGAAATCTAACATTTAATCTGATAAAAGTAGCTAAATAATGTCTTTGGCGACCCCTTAACACAAGGCGTGTAGTGTTCAGAGCGATTAATGTACATGTTCATTCTTCATCCAGTTATGCATCACTCATCCTGATTGGCCACGGTCCGCGGATCAAACGGTGCAGCTCATATGTTTCGGGGCGTGATGGGCTGGCTGCCTCGAGCACATGGCGGTATGAGCTATTCATCCCCCATCTGATACTGTGGGTGGTCCCTATCTCACCGATACATGACTAAGACCCTTTGTAATTTCAAACCCATTGAGAGATGCCTCGTGTGTCCCTCCGCCCGTTTGTGCCTGCGTTTAAACTCGGCTATTTACCTGTGGCCCAGCGTAGCTCAAAGACAGTGCCATAATGACATTTCTACAGGTTTGGCTGTCACGGAGGCTCTCCTGCTCAATGCAGCTTCCCATCTGCTGTCAAATTACTCGCATATTAGATTCCTTCATATCAGTGTCACCCTAGATATCTTAAGAACCTCACTTTAATGATGAAAAAAAGCCACACAGGAGTCTAAGATGAAACATTTTTTGAAATCCAAAAGAACAAAATGTGAGGTTTACATGACATGTGACACCCGTGCTGGGACTAATCCTCTGTTGGACAGAGAGATGTTCTGATTTGCTCACAGACAGTACACAGTGTGCTCCGTAACACATCGTTCCCATTCCTTAGCTGGCAGGAACAATCGCTGCTGTCTCCACCTGTACAAGCAGAGAGATGTTTGGGGATTCAGTGATGTTATTAAGTATTTACTTATGCTAAAGTAACTGATGTAAAGCCACACCGATGAATGAACCGGTTATTGCTTCACGGGAACCGCACGCAACTTTTGCTTTTAATAAAGTGTAATGCTGACTATTCATTTGAAGCCCATTTTATTCTGCAGGTAAAGCATGGTATTGGCAATTTCACTTCCTTAAGGGAATGTATTTTTAATTTTTAATGTGAAAGAGAATGCTGTGTAGAGGTGGGCCAAAGTACAAATGCATCATCAGTCTTTGTAGTTTGTGTTTTTCTTTTTGAGCTGGTATTTCTTTTTTCTTTTTTACATCACAGACTCTGACATAAACCTGTTAAATTAGATGTTATCAGGTAACACTAGCAATAGCTAACTGCACTGCACCTGTATTCCACTGTGATCAAACAGGAGCCTCCGTGCCCCCCTGAGGGGCACTACATTAAACTGCAGTTCCACTAGTGGCCACTTGAGGCTGGTTCACAGGCTCAACATAACAGCAAAAAAGGCATGTTTATAGCTGGGAATGGAAACTATTTCCCCCCCCTGTAAACGTGCTGTATAAGCGCTTTGAGTGCTCCGTCAGAGTAGAAAAGCGCTATATAAGAGCTAGTCCATTTACCATTTACTTCATAACAACTGTATGGTGTGGGTTTTTTTACACTTAAACCTTTTTAAGATTAAGTTTGTGTCTATATTGATGGCAGCTGATGATAGCTGGCAGCAGCTCTGACTGCACTGGACTTCTTCACTAGGTTAATGCTGTTGTTGCCATTTGGAGCCTTTTTTAAATGGAATTAAATCCCCATTTGTTAACTTGAGAGCAAAAAACATGTTTATTTTTGCTTCTAATTTAGACATTTTAACATAGGAGTCTATGGAGATTGGCTTGCTTTTAGAGCTAACCTCAAATGTCCAAACTTATTAAAAACTAAATTCTTAATTTTGACTTTGATTAGAAGATTGTCATAGGCCTCTGATAACAACCTCAGATCCACTACTGCAGTTTTTATGTAAAATAGCTGTTAACGTTCTCACTAATCATGCCACGCTCTATGATTTTCTCAGTTTGCAGACTGGTTTGGACCCCAGACTGAATTCATATTTTTCTTTTTAGTTTCCATTGCATGGCACTTATCAGCTTCACTTTCTGCGCGGTTTTAAACACTGTGCAAAGCACAGCTTCCTACTTTCATTCTGTCTTTCCTCATTTAGCCGTCTTCTTCTGCTGACTCCCCGTTCCTCCTTCTCTTTCATTGCTGGCAGTAAGACACAGCAAACCCATCATCTCAGGCTACGCTCCCCAATCATGTCCTGCGATCGGAAATGGATATCCAAACAAAGCGCAACCTATCATCTTTACATTGCGGCTAATAGCAGTATTGGAGGGGTGTTTCCAATAACACAGGCACAGCACTGAGCAGCCACACAAGTTCACAGGGAGGTCGGAAAGACCACATAGGAAAGGGAGGGGATGTGCAGGAGGGAGAAGCTGAGAGCCAAAACGAAGAAGAGAGGGGTAAACAGAAGGACAAGCTTTCACTGAGTCTTAAAAGCTGATAGATAATACAGTAAGAGTTGCCTCTTTAAACGCAACACACCAAGGAAACAAAGTTCGTTGACCCTGGTGTCAGTGACCTTGCTGCCATAAGTGAGAGCTTTTAGAGGCGCAGAAGCTAATGATAAGCAGCTTATCATTGATAAATTGCTTACTTTAGTATAAAGTTATCCGGGATTGTCTCTTTAGAATAACAATAAAAACCTTGACATTGCTTAATAGCCTGTCCTCATACAGTTCTCATATATGCATATAGAAATTATTGGTTGTTCAAATATTCTTCCTCTCAAACTGAGGTCCGATGACTTGATGACCTGCTCCACCTCCTGAGTCACGCCAACGCCACGTCTTAGCTTCAGCTCAATTCTGACAAATTTCATCTTCCTGTTATCATTACATGCCCAAATGCATCATCTGGTAAACTAGCGTAGCCTACGGTCTAATGGCCAATGCTGTTTTCTCCTGCCTGACACTCTGTTGTCAGGATTAGAATTCCTTTCAGTGCCCCTGGATTCATTGGGGGAAATGATGAAATAGGGCTTTGCATGAGTGAGGGTGATTCCAAACAAACGTGGCCAAGTACTAATTGGGTCCCATTCCAGCTAACTCACTCACTGTTCTCAGTGACCATCAATGACACAGACAGTGTTTCCAGTACTCGTGATGTCACGATGTACCCACCACTACACTGTAAAAATGTACTATTGGATTAATTCTTCAATGGTGACCAGTTTCAGAACAATCAAATACTTATGAGGTCATAACCTCGTTAGTAGTAGAATTCTCCATTTTGGTTCAGCAAGATTTCTCAGGTGATGCGTGATGTCACATTCAGACCTTTAAGTGTTGCTTTGGAACAGATCTGAGTTTGCATTGTTAATACACACTGTAGGAGCAGTCAAAACCGGGCAAAGAAATTGCAGGGGGGGGGGGGTCTCAATGTTTTTCCCAGACAGTCTCTATCCAGCACACCTGCGGAGCAGCACCCTCCTACAACAGGTACAAGGGGCTCGTGTTTCATGTTGCCTTTGCCTTTGGCTATCACTCGTAATGCTTTGCACATTGGCACACAGAAAGCAAATGTGCGTCCTGGTTACAGGTCAGCAGCACAAGCATATCTCCTGTCTGGCTGCTGACAGCAGAGGCTCCCAAATCAAGCACACAGGATGGAAGTGAAGGAGGTTGAACCAAAACAGCAGTTAAGCCAGTTTTAGGCGAGGCTGTCAGTGCAGTGAAACTGAGCCGCGGCGAGCTGCTCTGCCTTTCTGTCACAGGTACTTTTTGTACCTCTGAGACTGCATTTGGTTTTTAAAACTGCTGACAACAATATGTTTAAGAAATTATTGGTCGCTAATTATTGATTGAGCATGTATGCTGTATAACGCGCGTAATGTATTTAGGCAAACCCGTCCTTTCATTATTTCAGACCACCATAAGAAACGGTTTAAATGTTCCAAGGTACACTTTAGTTTGTGGATGAGTGAAGAAGACAAGACAAATTGTCTGGCGATGCTGCTACATACTTTAACCATCTGCTCGTTGTTCCCAAGTCACAGAAAAGATAAATTACATAAGATGACATATTGCATCAGAGACGATTAAGTTACCTATGTATTTTCTCTGTGTCTGTTGCTATGATGGAGGGTGCCTGTTTGTCTTCGAGAGCGCGCCGCCCCTATAGCCATCTTCCTCCTCATGCAGGTAGCCCCGAGGGAGGGAGAATGGAGCTCTTTGACAGGAAAGAGGAGGGGGAAACCAACCAGCATCTACTGCCTGTGCCTGGGCTCATTCTGTAATGAAATGGCCTGTGTCATGGAGGCCTTGTCCAAACAATGGGCCTATTCAACCTGGAGAGGAGTCACTGTCAGGAACGGGCTGAATACGATACCTCTGATTCAGGGCTGCAGTCCCTTGTACTATTTTTTACTCTGTCTGCTGTCGCTGTTACTGCCCCCCCCCCCCCCCCTTTTCTTTTTTCCCTTCTTTTCTTCTTTCTTTTTTTTT
>VUQK01021689.1:25035-55101 GCA_015106715.1 Bujurquina vittata | reverse complement strand
TAACCGCCGGCTGGAACTAGCGCTATCACGTGGTATGGCCAAACTCGCATGCGATTGGTCTGTGGGTTTCCTCGGACGCTTCGCCATTACCGTCTGTCTGTTTTGGTCTGTTATCTTGAGCATTTTTCATAGATTCAACTAATGAAATTGGAACAAATATATATATTTTTTGCTAGATATTATTTGTATTTTTGCTCGAGATACAATTTAAAATGAGTGATTTGCTATGTTGTCTGTTATTCAAACACAACATTGGTTCATTGTTTGAATTTTAAAAGCTGGAATGATTCATTGTTCAGTTTTAACTGAGTAAAAAAAACAAAAAACAAAAAAAACATTCTTCTAAAAATAAGTCAGGTACAAGGAATTAACTGAAAATCAGTGAAAAAGCAGCCAATGTCCAAAGACAAACTCTGAAAGATCTTCAGAAAGCCTGGAGAACTATTGCTCAAGGCCACTTTGAAAAAATTACAAGAACATCTGACTCCTTGGAAGCAAAATATAAAGAAATGAGGGGTGGCTCTGCCAACTTTGCACAGTATGGTACTGTTTTAATTTTTTTCTGATTTCTTATTCCTCCTCCTCTATAGTATACTTAAATAGACCAGTAATTTATTACTTCACTTTTATAAAGCACTCACATCGAAAAAACAATGTTAATGTTATCAGCAAATCTTTTAAAAATCTGTGGCAGTTCCTCCTAGTTTGCAAGGCATTTATTCCTCAACCTGAGGAGCTTCTACAGACTTGACAAACTCCTGTAGAGCTGAAGCAGACAGAGGATTTATAGAGGTTTTCTCAAGCTTAGCAGCACTTCCAGTGATAAGTAAATAGTGATTAAAATCTAATTTTGCACTGAGAGTGTTTAAACACAAATTACAATGTGGTAATACTACAAAAGAACACACAGTAATTAAAAAAAAAAAAACAACTTTATTTTTCTGCATATTTCCCCTTAAAAATGCGTGCAAACAGGTAGCCCAAGACCTTCACTCGTGACTTCCCAGAATACAGTACACACAAAATACTCTTTAAAGTGCCATTGCATGAGGAAACACAGACTGGGATAAAGTAACTTGTAAGCTTTTGCACTTTGGATATGAAATAATTTCAAAAATAAAATAACACAAGCAGGCACTTTTGTCGTTTGAGGTATGCACAGAACAAATGAAACACACAGCATCACAGACTGGTCTTCAAAGGCATGTGCTGGTTGTGCACAGGCAGGCAATATGTAGGCTCTACACACAGTGTAGGACCCAGGCCTTTGGCTTGGTATAATCTAGTGGTGACGCACGCTGTCAGGTTTGGGATATCCAAACAGCTCAAAGTCCGGTTCATAGAGCTTGTACAGCTGCCTCTGTATTGTAATGGGAATCTGTGCAAACCAGTCACTTTCCCAGCTGGCTGCAGTGCGGTTTTGAGCCCCTGAAGGGAACCGTATCAGATGATCCACCTTCAGAAGCTTCAGCAGGTGCTCTGCATCTGTTTCCAGGGTTTCTAGCTTTCCGATGAAGTCGTACTTCACCTGGCATGGGTGGCACAGACGGTACACCTGAAGCACAGAAAAAATCAGCACTACGATTTAAAAGCTGCACAGGTTTGTGTGTGTTTGTGACTTTTAATATCTGCCTCTGTTAAATGGTTGTTTGCACTAGGCGCACGTATATTGGCATTCATGAAAAAAAGAGACCACAGAGCTCTAGAGAGCTTGGGCTACACTGGCTTCCTCATTAATGCATCCATTATATATTCATGCATTTCAGCAGACATGCAGTACTTAGCACTTCACTGTGAGTGTGCTTCAAATCAGCAATACCAGTTATATAACATTTTATTGTGTCTGTATTTCAGTGCACTGATCTCCAGCTAGATACAGTCTTTTGTATGTGTCTCTCTTTCTGAATATCTAATATGGTTCAGATATGACTGAGATGCAGATACTGTGCTAAAGAAAACTCAAGGTAAAGCCTAGAAATCGCGTGTAATAGGGAAGCAGGTGAAATAAGTTGAAACAGCCTCTAAAAAGCAGATTCTTCTTTCTTTCTTATTTAATAGGGACAACGCACTTTTAATGGAAATCAGGATATCAAAAATATGAGATTTAAATATGCCAGATTATAGCAAAACTATACTGCCTGTGTGAGGCAATTACCTGCCGCCAGTGTTCATTGAAGATGCTCTCCTTCTCAGTCTCTGGATCTAGCAGGTATGTGATAAACTGCTGAAATGTCGGTTTGATTCCTGCTTTAAACGCCTCGACCGCGGTCTCTGGCAAACTCCCAGTTGCATTACCATAACGGCGCAGCATAACTGAACCAAACTGCCTGTAGAAGTCCTGGTTGGGCCTTAAAACACACAGAAGTACACACACTTCAGGAATTCATCAATGACACTGGCTGGTGTTTAATCAGAAATGAAGCACTTTTCTTGAACCACTGAACACACCTTCCAAATTTGTTCCTGAAGGCAGAGATGAGACGCACAAAAGGGTCTCGCACAAATAGAAACTTGGTGTAGTGCTGGAGCTTCAGTGCCATCAAGTGGCGGGACAGGGAACCATACCTGCGCCAAAATCTGGAAACACATAAATATAAAAAGCACCGTGAAAGGTCTTGTCCTGGAGTTACCTCCTTTTCAAGTAGTGACAGATAAGATTCTAGTTTGCGCTGCCAAAATCCAAATTTGGCATGTGTCAAGTCTCATGGGATAGCGATCATTTGTGGCTCTTAAGATGAGAGAGAAGAACAAAGTCAGATCGCTTCCAAAGGGGGAAGGGGATATGTCTTTTATAACGATGCTGACAGGAAAACACATGTTCGGCTCTCATGACCTGCAGAGCGGTCTGTCTGCGCTGCAGCACCAAGCTCCGCCTGTCCTTTCCACTCCCCCTTCCAAGTGTCAACTCATAAATTAGTTGTTTAACTCGGATTACAGTTTCGGCTCTGAAGCGCTACGTGCAAACCACAGAAATGTACACAGTGAGTTTCCCAAAATTTGAAGTGAGAAAATAATTACTTCAAGGTTTTCAGAAATCCTTCTGCTTATTAGTGCTCGACATACTTTCAAAGGTTCACATTTCAGAAAGCTGTCTGGTAGACTTTCCTCTTGGGGGTTTGCTGTGTTTTGCTTGGCTGTGCGGCCTTCCTGTTGCAGAACATTTTATTTCTGCCTGTTTTGCACGATGCATCGGTTGCTAAAAATGACAGTGGGGTCTGGATTTCCTTGTGTGGCTTGTGAAGACTTTTTTATGTACGATTTATAGCCATTTTCCCCAAGAAACTAAGCAGACCAAATGTTCTGAAGAGTTAATAGTGACGTGTTTATATTGAGCATCACCTTTTTAGCATTTGGTGTTTCTCGTTCTGCTGCTCACTAATTAACAAGGAAATGCCAATATCTCAATTATTCTCAAATCACTGACACTTCCCTGGAGGGAACATTAAGGTCGAGATCATTAGAGAGAAAAAAATTATTAAAATAAGTAACTCAATTTCAAAGCAGGAAAAAAGCAGAACACCAAGGTCATTCTGCTATTATAGTAATAAATCACAAGAAGCAGGCTGAGCTCAGGTTAAGAATATTAATACGACCTATCTGCATAGTGTGGAAAATATATTGAAAAATAATTTAGGAAAATTAAAATAGCATAAAATAGAAAAGCACAAATGCATGGAGATTGCATCATGTTTTGGTGCTTTCTTAAATTTTAGTAAATAGTTAAGAGTTGTGTCAAAAATGAAGCACATCCTCTTTCAAGTCAAAGGTTTTATATATCAGTACCTAATAAAAATAATCTTAGCAGGTCTTAAAATTAAGTAAATACAACCTCAAGTGAACAACTACACATGATATTTTACACCGTGTCATTGTTTAGTTAACAAACACTAAGACAAAATACAGAAGCGGTGTGTGGAAAAACTAAGTACACCCTTACTGCTTCCATAGGAAATAAGAGGGTAAGTAGCAGCTAGCTGCTGCTAATCAAATGCACTTGATTAACTGATCAGCAGCAAGCATGAGCACCTCTATGAAAGCAGACATTTTGTCAGTTTCCTCGTCTGGAGTATTCCGGTATGAGAAGCAATTGCTTTGCATCAATTCCCATCAATCTGGAACCGGCTATATGTCCATTTCCAATTTAAAGTCCATCATTCTACTGTGAGAAAGATTCAAGACAGCTGTCATTCTTCCCAGGAAAAAAAAAACCCAGGAGCTACTTTTGAGACTCTGCAGGCCTCAGTGTGTTAAATGTTAATGTTCATGACAGCAGAATTGGAAAAAGACTTAACAAGTATGGCTTGTTTCATAAGGGTTGCCAGGAAAAAAAAATCCTCTTCTCTGTAAATCTGAACAAACAGCAAAACATCTGGAGCAATATCTGCTGGACAGATAAGACCTAAGTGGAGATGTCTAGCATAGCACCACATTCTGTAAAAACCAAAACACAGCATCTCATCACAAACACCTCATACCAGCTGTCAAGCACAGGCGTGGAGAGCTGATGATTTGGGCTTGTTTTGCAGCCACAGGACCTGGGCACCTTGCAATCATTGAGCTGACCACGAATTCCTCTGAATACCAAAGTATTCTAGAGTCAAATGTGAGGCCATCAATCTGACTGCTACAGCTTGGCCCAAATTATGTTATGCAACAGGATCCCAATCACAGCAACAAATCTAAAACAGAATGGCTGAAATAGAAAAGAATGAAGATGTTGCAACAGCACAGACAAAGTTCAGACCTCAACCTGATTGAAATGCTGCGGCAGGACCTTAAGAGAGCTGTGCACAGGGTGTGATTCATGAAAAAAAAAAAACTACAGCAAGGGACGGCTTGTGATGGAACCAAGAAAATAATTTATATCCTCTGAAGCATGTTGAATATGAACAGTATTGACAGTGATATGTTTTCCTCTTCAGACACAGGTGCTCCAATCAAAAGTGGAAATACAAAAGATTAAACACACAAGACTTCAATTTCCCTTTCAATTAGCTCTATTTGGCCAGCTGGGACTTTTAACGTCAATATTTAATATGAAATAAGATCAAATTTCAAATAGCAAAAAAGGCTGGCAATTTAAAAAAAAGATTTAATAATTTAAATATTCCCGTATAGTAGATTCCTTCATATCAAACACAACAGTCTGCTTTGTTGGCAAACTTTTTCTGCTTTCCTTTTTTACTCCCATCTGCATATCTCCGGACGAGGAACTCTGTTCATTCACCAAGCTTAACGGCAGACTTTATATGAAAATGACTGGGCTCTGTAACATTTTCAGCATCACAAACCCGAGTTTCTAACTTTTGAATGATCGTCAGATTAGGACAGCTCATTTTGCACACGAGCGTGTGTGTGTGTGTCCACTCCTCTCAATCAGCCCATCACAAAAGGCAGTGATGAGCTGATAAAGAGCAGCTGCACCACCAACCGCAAAGCCTGCAAACAGTGTGCAGAATTTCTTCCGAGGCGATCTTCAAAGCAAGTTTTTGCAAGATGTGGCAGATAACATCCCTGAAATATAGTTTCAACTTAACAAGTTTAAAGAAGAAGCTGCACATCCATTTGTAGATAACACTGATGTCAACAATCAGGCGAGCGGTTGACATGCAGTATTTCTAGAACTGTTTTGAGTCTCCCAGCGATCTGAATCCAGGTCACTTAACTTTGATTAAGTTTTCACTCTGAAACAGCAGTGCTTCTCGGCTTTATAAAAAAGGTGGAACCGAGCCGATTCGGATCATCCTCCCTAGGAAGTGTCACTGCTACCGTTACAGGATGACGCTACTGCTGCTAAATCATGGGGTGTACTTAGTTTTTCTCTTGCTGCTTCTGAATTTAAGCAAGGTGAGATAAGATGCATGTTTGATGAAGCTTAAGCAACAAAACCATTTAAAACACTTTACGGTTTGGATAAAAACAAACCCAATCACAAGGGCACCTAGTAAATAAAATAGATCCAAGAGTCAAGATGTGAGAATTTCATAGTCTTAGCAACAAATTAAATATTTACTAAAGTAACTAGTAATTATAATAGTAAATATAATAGCAAATATTATCACCAAAGCTGAGCTAATATTTAAAGACCCTGTTATAGATTCAAAATTTGTGTGTCATACTTGGCAAACGTTAGATGCAAAGTGGAGTTGTGTACGAGGTCAGCAGGTACAGCCTCTGGGTCAATGTAAGGTGTCCCTGAGGAGGGTGAGATCAGAGACTGAGACAGAACCACCATCACTCTCTTCCAGTTGGTGCATGCTACCTAAACAGAGACGAGCAGAAAAGAAGTGGGAAGAAAAGGGAAAACCTTTCAACGACCGTAAAGAATTTGGACTGGTGCAACCAGAACAATGAAGCAGTGTGATTTAAACATGTGATTCTCTTCTTGTGCTTTTTTCCCCATATTTAACATCCACACACAGTGAACTGACCTGCCACCCATATGCACACTACATCCCACATGCCCACACAAATACAGCACGCACAAGGCAGCAGTACCTTGGGAACGTAGCAGTAGATAATCTGGTGTGTGTCATCTACTATCAGGTGATCGAGTTCCCTGTTGGGGATCTGCGAAAATGGCCGAGTCCTTTTGGGGACTTCCACATCCGCCTTTCCCGAACACACGTCCTCGATCCTCTTCTTCCTCGCTTCCTGTTCCCTATCATAAGCCGACACCTCCTTCTCCTCAGTTTCCTCCTTACTCTGTTCATGTTTGTGCTTCACCTCCCCTTCCTCTGTATTCTTCTGATCTGCTTCTTTTGGGATGAATGGAGTACTTGAAGCGGTGGTGGAGATAATAAAGGAAGACTTTGTCTGGGCTCTGCTAGTGGGCACAGCCTGGGGTGGGCTCACAGTCATTGGGGCGCAGCATCCGGACTGAAGCACCTCGTGTTTGGGGTCCTGCAGCGGGTAAAGGCTGAAGCCCCTAACATCATCCCAGTAGACGATGATTAACAGGATCATAAACAAAGATCCCAGGATGAAAGCCACTCTTAGACCGCGCCATGTTCCCATGGTTATACCGCAGCAGGAGCCGTAATTGGTGAAGAAAAGAGGAAGAGGTTATCTTAGCTCCATTGTAGCCATCTTTCACGGAAGGAGAGACTTCCTGTTTGACAAGTGCAACTATAAAGACAGGAAACGTGACTAAACCTCTGCTTGTCATTTACGCCTTACTAAGCAGATTTGTATTGCGGTTACAATTTTAAAAAGTTTTTAAGTGTTCAAAAAACAGAAGCAGCGTAGGACCAGATTTAAAAAAGAAACTCTGAACACTGAAACAGTTTAGCTGCAATTCACTACACACTGCAATGTTTTTAAAGAAAACTATTTTTCAATCACTCATTTTACACCTATTCCTCCCCATCAGCAAATATCAGGGAGTCAAACCATTAGCAATAAACAAGCACAGAGTGACAAACGTAATTAGCACTTTTGGCGAGACATATGCTGAAATTCAGAAGATGAGATGAGTTTAAACCTTTGGTATGTTGACTTTGGACTATTCAGTTACATATACCGGCTGATTAATTTGCAAATCATGCATTGTGCTTTTATCTGAATTTACTTACAGAGCATCCCAACTTTTATTGGAGAAAGGGTTGTGCAATTTAGAAGTACTTTACTTAAGTATCGAAATAACTGTCCCTGCTGTTTTACTCTTTAATTTTTATTTTATATACCCAAGTACCTGGAACCTGTGGTAGCTACTCTATGTAAACATATAACAATAACAAAGGAGAATGGATGCAATACCTGAACAGTTAATGCAATATTTATTTAAACCCCTTGAATTAAAGCTGAAAGTCTGCACTTCAAGCACGTCCTGATTGCTTGATTTAAAATTCACTGGATAAGCAAAGAAAGTCGACCGGATGGATGGTGTGCAGCACTCTGTCCCGCTTTTCCATTTTAAAAGACCAGTTGCCAAAGTATCATAACTAAGTTGATGCTGGACTTTAACAGGCCTGACTGTGTTTCTGATCTGTCTCATGTCGACCAGGGGCCGTGGGAACCACAGGCTCCACCCCGGGTGCCCAGCCGTCACAGGGAGATGTGAACAAATGGGTCTGTGGATGTAGCAGCTTCAGACCAGAGGGTGCTGAAGGGTTTACACCCCTGCTTGTCTGTCCCATTAAAACGCGCGCGCGCGCACACACACACACACACAGTGCACATCTGTTGTCTGGGATATAGTGGAAAAAATAATGGGGCCTTTAAAAACGATAAAAGACTGGAGCAAAAATCAGAAAATTCTCCAGAGAGAATTATTGTTTTTTCCGCAGTGTTTCTCCTCCTCTTGGGTTTAAATTTAAACTCCACACTGACAGGAGCTGTTTTGATCCTTGCACAAACACGCGCAAAAATCAAATTAAAAGGTGCCGGCAAAAACTTTAAATGTGCAGTGACAAGCTGTGTGCACCTTCACCACACTCCCTTTACAATGTCAGCTATTTACCAAAGGAGAAAGCTTACCAGACCATTTTATTTCAGTTAATATTTCCCTCTTTTTAGCAACAGACTCACCATGACCTCCTGCCAAAGGAAATAATCTGAATTTATACAGTAACCAACACGGGTCACAATGCGTTCTTCCTCCAACCGCCCCGGACAGTCCCTCCTCCTCGCTCCCAGCTTCTCCTTCTCCACAGCAGCCGACGACAGAAGGTCAGGATTTCCTTTTCTCCACACTTTTATCTGCTTATATTCCGCTCATCTCTGAGGAGCGAGAAAGCCCGCTTCTGTTTCTTTTACGCCTCTCACGCAGGGAGCCTCACGGGCAGCAATTAAGCCGGTCAGAACATTAATCTGTTTGTAAGGGATAAAAAAAAGACGACTCATGACCTGAATCCTGCTTTTCATCTTACCCTGCAGAGGAGCTCCATAGTCGGTCTCTCTCGCCTGCTCCCTTCTCTTTATCCGTCTACCCGGCGATGTGACCGACTGGGAGGCGGGAGGCAGGAGGGAGGGAGGGCAAGAAAGCGCAGCAGCGGTCGAAGGAACGAGCCCTCCAACGAAGAAAGTCTCGCGAGATTTTGGAATCCAGCCACGCACTATTCCAAAAGTTCCAACACTACACACACACACACGCACACACACGCGCGCGCACACACACACACATATATATACACAGACTAGTTTCCACACTGAGGTCTTGGGACTTCTATGGAAAAAATAAAATTACAAATTAAATTCAGAGCAGGCTGCTGGTGCAGAGCCCGTTTGGGAAGAGTTTTTGTAGCTGCGGTTTACTGATGTTCCCTAAAGGGCTTCACATGAAGACAATTATAAAGTTACTGCTTTGCAAAGAGGACAGATGTAAGGATACACTCACTAAATATGTGTGTGTTTGCCTGCTTCATTTATGCCTCAGAGTTTTACACTTGAAGGGACCTTATCTCGACTTGGAATAATTTTAATCTTAACTTAAAGGCAGTGAGGTGCTCATATTTGTTACACGGATGGATCTCCCTACAACGGGCTTAATACAAATACACACTTATACTAACAGACACACCGTTTGGCATATGGTGTCAAGTGGACCTTCTCTTCAGGTCCTGATGTTCCCACGGCCCGTTGAGATCGGTGTAGTGATAGGTGAAACATAAATGGACCGATGGTTAGAGATTTTTCTAATTACTAGTGAGATATAAAAATAAAAAAGGGCCTTAGCCACAGACTTTATCATTTACAGCCTACATACGGTAACAAAACTATTAGAAAAGAACATTTTATCTTATAATTTTAATTGCTTTTTAAAAATAAATTAGTACTTAGTATCATAGTTTTTATTCAGTATGCCATAAATTTTTACTCCTAATTTGGACGAGACGCAGTAACTTATTCTTGGTTTGAATAATAAGCCAACTTTATTATTACAAGTCATGGATCAGATGGTTTGTGACCATAATGGAACACCTGGGGACATTCCTAATTAGTAGATAATGTCTGCAAAAATAATTAATCCTTTGATAATAAGACCTGCTGACTGTGAAAAGCACCACAATGAAAGTCTGTGAACATATTTTAGTCCACTGAGGTTAATGAGAGCTGTGCACCATTGAGTCTATATTGTCGATGAACAGTGGCCTCCCATTCCCTTTAGGGTTAACCATGCAGACTAATGAACCTAAATGGCGCTAGGACATCAAGCGTACACTGACATCTGAAAGGGGTTTTCACAGTAATAATGATGCAAATGTTGAACAGAAAAAACCTCTACATCATTTACGGACTTCCTAATAAGCATTTATGGACTATTTGATGTTTTATAACAGAAATTATGGCCTGCTTTGTTTTACATTTTGCAAGCTAATCATATGGCTTTGGGGTTAAGGTAAGGATGGCTTTCACATCTGTGGAAAATGTTAAGGCTAAAATTTCACCTTAATGACAGACCAGCTCTCTTCAGGGATAGAGACCTATGATTGTGGTCTGTGCAAAGATTTCAGGGCCATAAACACACACAGCAGATATGAAAGAGTAAGTGACCTTAACTTGCAAATATCTTAAGTACAGTGAAATGTGGGAATATTAAAATTGTTTGAGCTTAAAGGAGCACACTCTCACTACAATTTATGGTCTTGAACCTCAAATGAAGTGGCAGGTAAATGACATGTCAGCAGCTGAGTTTAGGCTGAAACACAGCTCTGCATTTAGCTGCAGTCATTCGTTTATCTCAAGCAGTTTTCCCCAAACAACTACAATTTGCATTCATTTTATATTACCAACTACAGGTAAAGACAAAAGTGTCTGGTTGGTAGAGTACACTGGCTTGGAGTCTGCAAAATGATAGCTAATGGAGCAAAGGTATGTGCTACTGTGATGCAATTGATCTGTTTAAAGTGGATGTGAGGAGTGCAGCTTCAATGCAAGCAGATCTGCTGATGAGTGGTGCTTTTGTCTTGACACTTTTCCACCTCACTGGAAGTTAAAACACAAAGCACATCTATCAAACTTGCTGTAGCTAAACCCTGAATCTTTCCACACAAGACCAAACAGAAGTGCACATCACATCCTAAATGTCCCTTGTAGCTGGACTATACAGTAAATTGCCATCTCAGTAGGACAAAATCTGCACTGATGTGATCTTAGCACATGTAATTGTCTGGTATATTTACAGCTAGTGTGCAGCTGTACTGCCTTCATTACACAGGAAGCATGGATAGCTAAACCACAGTATTTCTGGTTATGAACGTGTCTGAAGCAGACTGCCTCCTGCAGGCTGCTGCATGTGAGAAAGGACAACTTTAGACAATGTGATTATTAAGCGTTCATGTGTGAAAATGGGAAGCTTTAATGCCAACAAAAACTGTGTGGGCCTACTTTTTTCCTCCAAATATAAAACTAATCGAGAGTTTTAAAGTGAAACTGCAAAGAATCAGATCTAGAAATATAATCAGCAATCATACTTAAATATTTGTAGTCAATCCATCCCCAGTCCAGTATGGTCAGGATCTACACTAATATTATACCAAACATCAGCAAATGGCACCTGTTAAATAAATAATGAATTTTTTTATCAAGACAAAAGCATCTTTAGTACCTTTGCTTTGTAAAGGTCTGAAACACCACTCCAAACTATCGCAGATTCATTTTTATTTAGCTTTCTGATAAGCTGCCCAAACACACAGAGTATTGGTTGTTGTTGTGTGACTAAGCTAGATTTCAGTGGCAGGTTTAAACAGGAGAACAGTGGATTTGTTCTATATTAAAAACCAAACGCTGAGACAGAGTCAGGTGGTAATCTGTTTGAATGTTTATTTAAAGGTATTCCCACTGCGCACCCCCTCCCTGTGTGAAAGTCTAGTCTGAAAGGAGGAGGATACAGGCCACTATAGCGCCACATCAGCACATTTATTAACAAGGCTACTTGTTTTGTCACAACACCTCCACCCCTGACTGGTATGGCACTCTGTGTTGCCCTGTAACAACAGACTAGCATGGTGAGGCTAGTTCAGAAAAATCCCCACGGGAAAGAAGGTCCAATACGGGATGAAGTTCGGGATTAGACAATGAGACTCCAACTAATGAATAGTGTAGGAGGCAGTTTTACTAAATATCAAGGTCCACAGAGAAAAAAAAAAGGGTGAAGATGATGCTGAGAGACAAAGAGAAAATAGGCAAAACAAAGGATTCT
The DNA here is from genome assembly GCA_015106715.1 of Bujurquina vittata. Lineage (NCBI taxonomy): Eukaryota > Metazoa > Chordata > Actinopteri > Cichliformes > Cichlidae > Bujurquina > Bujurquina vittata. The sequence continues at coordinate 42,959 of VUQK01021689.1, read as the reverse complement.
CTTTTGTCTCTCGATGAAGCTGCTGATCTGTAAGGCGCACTTTGATGATAAGTTGAATACTGCGGCTCGAGATGAACCTCCAAGATTCACAGCGTGGTCGTTGTCCTTCTCCAATCAATGACGCAGTTCCTCTCTCCTCCTTCCACACAAAAACGGATGGACTGAAGGGGAAGAGCACAGCATAAATGCAAAGTGAGGCTGTGAGTGTTTATATAAACAGGAAAAGGAGGGATGCTGATGTTGATAGCATGAGTGTGCTGGAATGTCACTAATTTTTGTGTTTACGTGCAGAAACCTATAATATGGAAGCTCTAAAATGTTGCTGCTCAAGCTGAAGACAAGATGCACATCCTTATATGCATTATGTGGAGTAACAGGTAAAATTTTATAGGCTGATGTTTAAACAAAAACAAGGAAAAATTACACTGGACAAACAGCTGACTGCACAGTACACAATGTAGAAAAATTAAGTGTTGGATCTAATGTGCGGTACACAGTTTACCTGCGTAGGGGACTACAGATCTCCAAGGGGAATGATTTCTTCGTTGATAAAAAACTCAATGGTCTCCTCCTCCCAGTCGTCCACGTTGCTGTCCAGCTCATCTGTGTCCACTCCTGCATAACACACAAAAACGTCAGTACTCTTAACTAAGCCTGAGAGGCAAGTTAATGGTGGGTCAGACAAAAACAAGAGGGCCCACCTCCTCTGAGCTCGAGGCGGCTGCTCTTCTGTTCCTGATAAATCTTCAGCGCCGCCTCCCGGTGCTGACGGTACTCCTCCATCATTGCCCTGCGCTTGTCCACCAGCTCCTACTCACACACAGAGAAACAATCAGCTTCATAACTCACAAGGCTCACATTTCAGTGTGAACATGTAGCTTGGATTGGAATTAAAACATCTGTTTGTGTTAGCAGCCTTAGTAAGTTATTCTCTATTGTTAATATCAGTTATTAAACAGCTTTAAAATTCTTCAGAGACACAAAGATTAACTTGCAAATTTATAGAAAGAAGGAGAAAATAAAAGAGCCTATTCCAGCTTTCATGGCAAGTGGTGGGGGATGCCACAGGGAGAACGGGAAAGCATTCCCAGCAAATTCTCCCAAAGGTTAACATATAAATATGAACAGGTCAAACCTTAGAAGCCTTGGACTGACTCAGACGATCCTTCTGCTCAAAGATCTTTGAGTATTTCTTAAGATCCTTTTTAATCATCTGTAAGAAAATAGTGTAAATGAGAGCATGTTAATGGAGAAGGACAATATAACAGTCATAAGACATCATTACTGCATGTGTTGTATAAATGTAGCTGTGAGCCTCAGATCAGAGCTAGAATCAGGAGCCACCGTGCAGCTCTCATACGAGGTGTCAGAAAATTTTTGTTTGTCATCACTGGCTCCACACACATACACACACACACACACAAACACACACTCATGCCAGATGAAACTGTACCTTTATCTGTTCCACGCTGAGCAGGGTTGGAGGTCTGGGTCTCCAGAGCAGCTGACAAAATCGATCCTTGTTGTTCTTCTGAAGGAGTCGGCCCTGGAACGTCCACAGCCAGTATGCATTGTCCACCTAAACACACATAAAGGTGGAGAAAAAGAAGTGAGTGGATGACAGGAAAACATCAGATTGCAGTTGCTCTCATCTGCAAAAGACCAGTGAGGCCTGTGGAGCAGTACGGACCTTGTGGCTCCACCATGAGACGGAGGTGACGACGTAGCGGCCTGTTGGATCCCACTCCACGTCAGAGGCCATGTAATGCTCTGCTATGTTCATCATGGTGCAATCTGATGTGTCTACAAAGGCGAGAGCACCATTCATACTGCAAAGAAAATGCAAAGCGGTTATGTCCACATAAAAGATATTCATCACGGTAGATATATATATCTTTTTTTTTTTTTTTAAGCCTCAGATTGCTGTTAGAATCAGGAGCTTAGCTCTCATACGAGGTGTCAGAAAAATGTTTAGTTTGTCATCAGCGGCTTCTTATATTTATTACATATAGACAGACACACAGATAAAACTTACCTCCTGAGCCCAGCCAGCACCATAAACTGTCCCTGGGGGCTCCAGAAAATGCTGTTGGCCTGCTGCTTGTCAAACATCTCTGTGAAAGGCAAAGTGTCACATTCAGTTTAGTGGACACATTATATGATGCAAAAACACTCTTCCATTCCCTGGCCAGCCTGTCCTCTCTACTCACTTATGAGCTCGATCTTGCCGTTGTTTTTGACATGATAGAAGGAGGCGTTGATTCTTGGCGACTCTCCATGAAGGACAGCAAACTTGCTGCCATTGGGCTCCCATGCAAAAGCTATGATGCTTTCTAGAAGGAAAACAATATAAAGGGTAATCGATCAGTTTCTTTTCTGTGGAAAATAATTAATAGTAGCTCGTGTCTATGTATGTAAAAATACTGGTTCTTACCCTTCATCTCCACCACATCAACAGGAACCTGCTTCTCTCTCATGCGGAAGATCTCAAAGTTGGTAACAACACCCTGAAAAGACAAAAGTAAATTGAGCATTTCTTGTCTGCTAGTTTTTTTGTTTGTTTTTTTAAAACCTGTGGCATATAAACTGCTGTGCGAGTACCTGTGTTCCTTTGGGCGTCCTGTCAACTTTCACACACAGATAATCTCCGTTTCTCTGCCAGTGCAGTTTGCAGTCAACAACGTTGAAGAGATTGCGAACACGGATTTCCTGACGGGAAGGCATCTGCATCAGAGTCACCCTGGCTGGGATGTCTTTATCCTCAGGTACCCAGAATGCTATGATGTTGTCACCAGGAGACCACGAGAAGTCTCTGCAGATGTACAAACAAACATTAATCTCTATATACAGAATGCTCTCACAGTTTAAAGCATGAACAAAGTATGAAGAGCTCTTACTTGATCCCAGTAATCTTGAGACTCTTCTTGTCCAGCAAGCCCATAGACTACAAGGAGGGGAAAAAAAAGGAACATTCAGCTTTACTATCGCTTTCACATTTCACATAAATGCAACTAGAATGCTTTTAGGCCTACTTACTGGAGTTTCATAGATGCTCAGCGTGTCTGGTGTCATCCTTGCAAAGAACTTCCCATCATGGCTCCATCTAAGAACAAATATGTGAAATTAGAGGACACATCTAACCTCTGCTGGGAACAGCAACTGCAATAAATGAAATTTAAAAACATACAACAAAAAAAGGATTCTGACTTAAAAATAGGCCAATGTGCAGAGCTCTCGCAGTGGAAGCCTCTCTTCTTCTGTCCGGTGAGAATGTCCCAGATGATGATGGCCTGTGGGTCCTCCTTGGTGTCCATCAATGGACTGAAGGTCACAACATACCTGGACGACAGCATAACCACACATGAAACTCATACAATCCCTGACAGGCCACCTTTGCACCTCTTTATCTGTACAGCAATCATCCTGTGCCATCACCAGGTCACGGGGCAACAAACAACAGAATTTAATTGACTTTGCCTTATATTTATAGGAAATGAATGACTAAAAAATATATTTCAGACTGTGGTACTCTCTGCACACGACAGTTCATATGCGTCTTTGAATTACACATCGACTTTTGATTACCTTTCACATGGTGAGAAATCGATGAGGGACACGCCCTGATGGCTGAACCTCTGAATCTGTTTGAACTTCTCGCCACCCCACAGTGCAATTCCCCGCTGGTGGAAGGTAGCCAGGTAGGTACCTTTAGGAGACCACCGGACGTAAGTCTCTGTCCAGCGCTTCATCAAAGCAGAAAAAACATTAGCAGCAAATCATGTTTGATACGACCCTGTAAGTCCTGCATTTCCCACCAACTGCGTGTGTGTGTGTCATTAAAAACTCACTGCTCTCTCTTCAACTGTGATTGGCTCCTTAGCATCGTTGGAGAAAATGGCAGTCCTCTCTCCAGCTTCATAGATTACACTGTACTGGTCGCGGCAATCCGGGTCCTCGATCCAATGGCGCATATTACCCTGGAAAGATAGACAAAATTATTGGGGCTTGCAGCAATTTTATGATAGTGACTGTCCTGTTGATTTAATGATTACAGTGCTGAGATGAAGGTATTTGTGCCAAACTAATTAAAGTGTTATAAACTGATTAATTACATTATGACAGTTAGTGTAATACTCACAAAGTCCTTGAAAGGCTGCTTTGCTGGAGGATCCCACTCATCGCTGATGTTCATGTATCTGACAAAAATAAAATGTTCATTTACTTGCATCCCAAGTATGTATGCATTTCTGCATAACACATTTTTGGGCAGTATTGCGTACTCACTTGTCAAAGTCAGTGAAGAGGTTGACCCTAAATGTGTGTTGTTTGTCGAGTTTGTATCCATCTGCATTCTTTACTGCCTCAAGGGCCTGAGTAGGAGACGCATACTCCAAGAAGATGTAACTGTATGAGGAAAATAAATAAATAAATGCATTCTGCTTTACACTTTGAATTCACCTCAAATGAGAACAAATCAACTACAGAATAAAGAAGAAAACATCTGTGGTGCGGTCATACCCTCTGGTCATGCCATCAGCCTCTGGGTAAAACTCTGTCGTGATCTTGCCAAACTTGGAAAAGATCTTGTGTATGACGTTCTTGAGCTTTTCCAAACGCTCAGGGCCAACCTGAGGGACGTTGTCCACCACCACCACCGAGTCTATGCCGTCTGCCTCCTGGGGCTTCTCCCTCAGGATGTCACCAAGAAGCTCTGAAAAGTGAAGGAGGAGAGTCAGGCTAATGAACAAGGCGGTAGATCTGTGTGGGGGTGGGCTTATCTCATTTTACAGACCCAACGACCTTCTTTTTATTTAGATAAACCAGTCTAAATTTTAAAATTCCCGTTCTAGTTATTGGAAGGTGAGACCACATCAAGCAAATACAATGCTTTTCTTTGAATTGTTTTAGATGTGTAGTTTATAAGCTTCATGATTTAAAAGTGGACAGAATAGAAAATACTATTACACTGTAATAAATTGAATTCAACAGGACTTCTCCCTTATACTAATACACATCATTTTGATGACGGGCTTTAATACAGAACTGGTATACTGGCATGTTTAGCCCCATATTCATTTGTTTCTTTGTTCAACGTAGCCTAGCATATTAGTTTCACATAGTGCTTATTTTGATGGAGAATTATCTAGAGTTTCCTAGTATATATACTGCAAGCGGCTGTTTTGTGACTACAAAGTACAAAACGTAAATCTGATGAGTCATTTTAACAGAAGTACACTTGCAAAACTGAGAAGCACCGTGGAGCAAACGCCCCTCAATTAGAATTACCATTGCGTAAACTCACATTACCAGCTGCTCCATTTAAACTACATTATCCATGAAGACAGCCACAAGAAAGAAAAGAAAAAAACCTTTCCTAACTCTGCTTCACTCTCTAAAATCGTGATTCAGTTTTTCAGACCACACCGCACAGGCCCCTGAGTGACCGACTGTATGGGGTCTGGGTGAGGCTTTACCGGGCATGAAGTACACTGTGATAACATTATGCCGCTGTTTTATTCCTGGTAATTATGCTTTAACGTCCAGCTGCTGCTCACTGTTTACTATTACCAGGTGTTGGTAAGCAGAGAAACAAGCAAGCTTGCTAGCTAGCTACCTAGCTTTGCAGCATCTAAAATAACCCCACTGTAGAGCTCTTAGCTAACTAGCAGCAGCAGCAGGCCCGAAAGCCGGCGTTTTTCCTGTGGCTGCTTACCCTCATCGTCGACATCGTCGACAAAGTCCTCCGAGTCGCTGAAGGAAGGCTCCTCCTCTTCATACTCAGGGTCGTCCACCATATCCACCGTATCTTTCATTTAACAGAAGTACAAAACGTATTTTTGGCTATAGTTGAGCAAAAGAAATCCTGCAGATGGTCCTCCACCGGTGCGGCACCATGTGCGGATACGTGAAAATGGACGACGCGACGGAAACGCGACACCGGAACCTGCTCACAGGCGCGTGAAAAGGCTGCGCAGAAAGAGTAGAGTTATAAAGTATAAGAGCAGGAACTACAAGAGTGTAGGAGTGAAGATTTATTCCACCGCGCTGTTTGGAGATCAGTGAAGAGCGCAGCAGCGTCAGACCTGCTCAGAAGAAAGGAAAAGGAAACGGTGCACCGGTAGATCTGAAAGAGTTTCCCGCGAGATGTGCGTTTAGTAAAGTACATGAAAAAACGATAGTAAATGTTTAGGTAGCTGCACCAGTTTGGTCTTTACTGCATATTTTTAACCCCTGGGGGGTTATTATCACACGCCTTGGCACCATGGACAGAGAGTGTGTGCTACTGCTGCCCCGGGTCTGTGAGGTGCTGGCGGCCTCGGGGAGCTCGCTGCCCGATGACACCAGCCTGGAGAAACTACTGGACTGGTTCACAGTGCTCACTGAGGCTGGTTAGTAGTACTGAACACAATGGAATAGTCGATTCATTCATCCTCCTCTTCCACTATCTTTCTGGACCTATCCTTTTTTGTTTGGGACTCCCCAGTCAGGAAAATTAGAGGATTTTCGTGGGCAAAGAATGATTAAATGGGCTGTAGACCACACTGTCTAGATCACTGATCTAAACTTAATACTGTGCAGCTAGGTGATTATTCTTCTAATTATTTCACTGATATTTTGCACAGAAAATTGTCCAATTACTGAGATACTTAATCTTATATCAGATTAATAAACAAATTAAAAAGTGTTCCTGTCTTTTGGTGTGTTTTATACCTTTTATCATTTCTCTTTATGGTGCATATTTCCAAATAATTAACATTTAAAAGTAAAGCTATGGTGTTTAAAGAGGGTAAACGTCCCTGAATGTTTTCCCCCCAGCTCTGGATGGGTTGTAAATCTGTATCATTGTTTTTTTTCATCCGATGAAGGGGAATGTTTGCTGGATGCCTGTCCATGTCTGCTTGAGTTCATATCTACCATGATTCAGGACACGGCTTCAGCCCCGACCGTCCTCTCCTTCACTCTCAGACTCACCGGTTTGTTGGCCACTGCTGAGGATGGCTTCAGAGTTCTTCAGGTAGAGCTTATGACATCTGGTACATTTACTGAACTGTTCCTAAATTATCCATCACTGACCTATAATTGTCTCCCCCCCAGGCGTGCTCAGTTCTGGATCAGGTCTTTAGCTGTCAGCACTGGCAGGAAATAGGGCTCTGGGAGGATCCCTGTATACGGATTGGCTGGATCCAGGGTTTAAGGACCATGCTGCAGCATCCAAAGGGTCTCATTTTCTTTATACAAGCAGGTGAGCTTTGTGCATTGATTCATGAGTGGGAGATCATTAAGGAAAAATGTGCTATAGGCATCGAGCCATACGTATGTCTATTTATCCATTTTCTTCCACTTATCGGATTCAGAATAGAATGCCTTTATTATGATACAGAATGTTCAATGAAATTGGAGTAACAGACGGTGACTACAATATTGTTTTAATTCTGGCACATCCTCACTGTTATGTTTGATTCTTTAGATTTCATTGAGCCACTTCTGGAACTCCAGACTGACACAAGCCTATTTGTTGCCTCAGCTGCCAATCAAATGCTCGCCCACATCCTGCTCTTGTGTCAGTCTGTTTCATCTGTAGGATGCAGTGGCACAGATAAGAAAGAAGATGACCAGAATACATGTGCCTCAGTCACAGATGTAGAAAACTCAGCTGATTCCATAAAAGTAAACCAAGATTGCACCCCTGTTGTCACTGCGATCTCAGAGTATCTCAAGAGGGTGCTGGTGGTTCCGAAGGGAAGTACACAGGTTCATCAGAGTAACCAGAACCTCAGACTGCTGGCCCTGCTCCTGCGCCAGATTAAGCCTCCTCTGCAGGACAAGCTGCTGCAGACAGTCACAGCTTCTCTGGAGAAACTGGTTGTGGCAGACTACAGTCAACTCACGCTGCCTCTGATGGATGTCATTCTAGCTGCATGCAGGTAAATTTCTCCAAAAATGCAGTCAAGTGTGGCTTTATAGAGTTTACTGTCCCCTAAAGATATTTTTTTTTGAAGATTGTGGATTCAGGAATGTTCATTAATTTATGCAAAATACACACAAGGCTCAAATTGATGTTGTTGCCACTGTCCACCATAACCATCCAAAAGCATGCAATCAGAATAACAAGAGAAGATTAACAATCAGTCTCACTAATGGAGGCTATTCAGGTTGTAACTAGCGACTTTAGGAGGAAGGTGAGGACAACAGAGCTTTAAGGCTGAATACGCAAATCTACTGCTAGTTATAGCAAAGATAGCATTGTTCTATTCACCTATACAATATACCATGACAATGTAATAATCAGCCAGCTTACATGATAACAGTACTCGAGAATGAAGCAGCTCAATGGAATCATTACAGCGATTTAGACCTTTGCTTTTCCCTCTGTGGAATGACACAATATCAACATAATAGTGCTGCTTTTATAAACTCTCTGCAATATAAGCACACATGTACTTCACCCTCTTTCTGATTTAGTTTGTAAACTCTCCTTATGCTTGCTTCTACAGCTGCACCACTGATGGACACCTCCCAGACCAATATGTCACCCGTCTTTTAACATTCATGTTGAACATCAGGAAACCTGCTGACCTCGTTCATGCTGCAGCTGCTTTTCTCCACAGCGGCCATCAGTAAGCACAGCTTCACCTTCTGACACACATTGTGGGCTCACCCTCGCCAGCACACTACCAACACAAACTCAGTCTGTAGAGGATAGGTTCTTTCAAAAACTGTGACAGTCTAATATTTGTCTACAAATTCCCATGGGTGCATTTTTTCTTCTCCTGTTTTTCTGTCCAGCGACTGCATCCACACAGCCCAGTCTGTGAGATTACTGCTGCTACCCCTCGACATTATATCTGGCCAGAATCTATTAGGCACAAACGCTGCAGGTAGCGCACTCAGATGTACACACTTAATAACAATGTGTGTTATGTAGCATGCATGTTATGGAGTATATTTTCTATGCCTGCAGCAGACGAGCAGAGGATTTCAATGACTGAGCAGCTGAAGAGTAAAACCTCCTGCATCTCCATAATTGCTGTGTGTCTAACAAACACACCTCAGGTTGCTGTCATGGTGAGCAGAAGGAAAGAGAGAAGCAAAAAGAATTTACATGTTTTTCTTATGCGTGGAAAGACTTTTAATCTGCATCTCTCACTCAGGATCCCCACTGCCTCCCCTGTCCTCCGGTTTTAATTGTCACTGCAGTTCTGTCGTTACTGAGGTTAATCAGTGGTGACTCCTCCTCCTCATCTGCTGGCTGTAGGGAAGTTTTTCGGAATGTCATTGGAAGTGGGAAAGTTCAGAAATGTGCTCTAGAGGCTCTGACGGCTCTTAGTAGCAGCCCAGGTAAAGCTGTAATCACAATGTGTGTAAATTTGTCATTTTTGGTCTTTAGCAGACAAAGCAAATGAAGCCACTGTGCCATCGTATTTTGTCTCAGTTCAACAGAGCATTAAGATATACAGTATAACGTGGAGTTTTGCAAATCCAGTTGATATGAATGAAAATCCCAAAGGATATAGTGAAAACAAAAGTGATAAGTTTTTCTGTAAGACACTGATAATGGCTTTCCAACAGTCTTGAAGAACTTCCCAGAGGTGCTGAGCACTTGTTGGCTGCTTCGCCTTCACTCTGCAGTCCAACTCATCTCAAACCGTCCAAATTGAGATAGATCAGGTGATTGTGGAGGCCAGGTCATCTGACGTAACACTCCATCACCCTCTTTCTTGGTCAGATAGCCCTTACATAGCCTGGAGATGCGTTTGGGGTCATTGTCCTGTTGAAAAACAAATGGTGGCCCCACTAAGCACAAACCTGATGGGATGGCACATCGCTGCAGTATTCTGTGGTAGCCATGCTGGTTAGGTGTGCCTTGGATTTTGAATAAATTGCCAATCCATATGCATTTCTTCACATTTTAGATGACTTTAGTATTGATCTCCAAAAAAATTTTAAATAACGAAAAAACACTGAATGAGATGATGTGACTGGTCTTGTTTTTGCAAAAAACACATGCTTAAAGATATTGACCTAATTAATGTTTCTTGTTTGTGTTTCAGGAGTGAATGTCAAGCTGACTGACGTGTTCACACTTCTTATACACTGTCTGGACAATCCTGATTCTGATCCCACTGTAGGTTTACGTGTGTTTTTGTTCACAAATCTATCTGGCTTTTTTTCACCAAGATTGTACAGCTAGTGAAAAGTTGCTTGCAAAAAAGTTGGAACGCTTTGTAAATGTACATAAAACCATAGTATATTGCTATTCAAACCATGCATTTAAACCCTCAGATTTAATTTTAATTTAAAATTTTACAAAGAGAGGAATATTTTCAATTAAATATTACTAAGACAGTGTTGAGCACTGTCATCTCACAACAAGAAGGTCCTGGGTTAGAATCATCTAGCTGGCTGGAGCCCCTGTTTGGAGTTGGGTTCCCAGTGTCTGCATAGGTTCTCCCCGTATATTCCAACTTCCTGCCACAGTCTCAGCACATGCATGTTAGGTTAATTGGTGATTCTAAATTAGTTGCATTTTGAATGTGAATGGTTGTCTGTCTCTGAGTTTGCTCTGTGATGGACTGGCAACCTGTTCAAGGTGTACCCTACCTCTTGCTCCCCATGACTGTGGGGACAAGATCCAGCCCTCCTTCAAACTGGAATTGGCTAAGCAGAAGAAAATTGATGGATTTATGGCTTAGAGTTTGATTTCTAGTTCATCGTATAGGTGATGGATGCAGTTTAAATTAAAGTTTTTCCGTTCTGCACAAAGCCAGGTCCTTTTTCCTGCTGAATCAGGAAATAATTTTCCCCAAACTTTGATTGAAGCACACTGTGTCTAAAATATATATTGCTGTATGTTGATGGACTATTACGTCCTCCGTTATTTGGAACCAAGAGATCCCAACCACCCAGCAGATGGCGTGATTAGCCTGAGTATCTCCTGTTTTTCTACAGGTCAAAGTTAAATTTCTCCTGCTCACTGTAGAGCTTCCAAACCTTCTGTTTACACACTTTTCTGTAATTTTCATAGACTCATATAAAAAAAGGTGTGTTTCTGCACAAGAACTAATGAGGTTGGGAGAGGTTGAGGATTTTTAAAGACTCGTGCAGGGGAATAAAAATGTTTTTCTGCAATGACCATTGTGAGCTATTTCATCAAGTTTCACCACATTAAGATTACTGTGTCTTTGTTTCTCAGGTGCTACATAAGTCCTATCAGGCTTTGGTAAAGTGGATGAGTGTTTGCACAGACATCTCCTCTATAACAGACCAGCTCAAGCAAGGTGAATCTCACTATTAGCATTTTCCCTGCAGCTCATAAATCCTCTGCAGTAGAGCCACGCAGAAAAATCACATTGTTTGTGTCTGTGTTAGATCTCATCCGGGTGGTGAAGAAGCGTGCGTGTGACATGCGCTGGGAGGTGCGAGACTCAACGATGGAGTTTCTGGGACACCTGGCAGGGGTGCATGTCTGCCACACATCATCCGAGGAGGCGTGTGGTGCGTCTGAGGCTCTGCTGGGTGGCTGCTGCTGTACCACTCCTCTTCTCAGGGAGGCTCTGCAGGATCCAGAGAGTTACGTGAGAGCCAGCGCTATCAAAGCTCTGGCACAGACAGTGATAAGCAGCTGGCAGGAGGGGGCAGCACCCGCACAGGAGCAGGTGAGCAGAAATAAAGGCAAACCCGTTCGCACATGTACACGCACATGGGTACCTTAAAGAAAATCTTAATGTACAGACATGGGGTGATACCTGTCAGCCCGTTCTATTACACAGGTAGACCCGCTTCTCTAGGATGGTGCATCCATACATGGCGTAACAAGGTTTGCCATGTCTCCCAGCACAGTCTCAGAAGTGTGGAGGAGATACCAGAAGATCGGCTGTTACGCGATTAGAGCTAGACAGGGCTGTAGAGGTGCTGGGCATCAAACCGTGGACCATCCTAATAGGAGACAACCTGGGCCACAAACACCCACGGCTTCTATTCTAGTCATCAGTTCTATTAGGAAATATTTTTCTCCATTTTTTGTTTTGTTCTGCGGAATAACAGCAATACTCAAAAACTCAGGTCTTAATACAATGGGAAACAGAACTGAGAGATAAGGATGAGAAGAGTCAATCATGTAGGTGAAATCTTTTCAAGAAACTTAAAGAAGTAGAGTTGCTCTTTTCAAGCTCCAGACACCACTCTATAAAAAGTTGTGTAAATCAGTCCTTTAAAATATTACCAAGTAAGGTCTGTCTTTATTATTTCAGCATACGCTGGGCTGTTTGGTGATCTGTGCAAGTATCATGCTGCATGATATCTTGCTATTTCATTAAACACCTCGAGCAGGTTGCGATCAGTTTTTAAGGTCCTATACACGACACAACCCACAGGGTTGTTTGCCCCATCTGGCCTCTTTAAGACTGTATAAGTGTGCAGACTCTGTGATTAACATCTTATAGGTATGCTGCTGTAGGTGTTCTAACCCACCTGCCCTTGTACAGACTTTGCAGATTATTATAGCATAATTTCAACTTGCCTGTTATACTAACTTGATGTTCTGTGTACCTCCAGGCTGAAATAGTGACCCGGCTGCTTGAGATTCTCTCCCAGGACACAGAAGGATTTGCCAGGAGGGCTGTTGTACAGTTCTTCATCGCCTGGTTCTCTTCACATTCGTCACACACGCCCCCATCGTCGCCTACCTCCTCCTCCTGCTGTCTCCTCATGCAATCTGTACGCTCCGTACTCTCACGAGGCAGCGCCGATCTGGACTGGGAGGTCAAAGTTCACACGTTGGAGCTGGTGGAGCTGCTGCTCGATAAAGCCTTTTCAGGCCACCGGGGTTACACAAAGGGCTCAGACACACATCCGGCCCAACCACACCCATACGCTGTGATTCCTGACCGAGCCTACAGGCTTCACACGCTCACAGAGACGCACACGCAGGATGTGGAGTCAGATTTAGTCGGGGTGTTGAATAGTCTGGTTGAGCAGGGAGTCATCTCTGCGTTGCTAAGCGGTCTGGTTGACTGTGATAGGCCTGTAGGTTTGAAGGCCTGTAGGCTGCTGATAACACTCAGAGTGGCAGTTTGTTCCCCATCGCTAAGGGACCTGGATCTACCTGCTGCCACGGCGCCAGTCTCTGGAGTGTCTTGCGAGCTGCCCGGAGCAGGTTGGGCACAAGAGATTAGAAAGATACTGGGTGTAAAGAATGAAGCTCATGCTCAGACAAATTTAAAAAGAGCCAATGTTGCCAATTCCGAAGACGTTGGCGAGGAAGGAGTAAGTGCTGCAAGTCATGCTGAGCGTGTCAGTTTGTGTGAAGTGTTGGGGTCTCTGGATTTGGACGAGAGGCTGGAAATTCTCAATAGAAGCAGTGACCACGTACACAACTCTCCCCTCTCTCTACTGCAGGACATACTGACTGCAAGCACCCCTCACACTCATGCAAACACACAAACAGGGCAAAAGGTTATAGTGGACTGCTACTAACACACACAGACACACACGGTACCATTAAATTCAGTTTTATTTTCCTTCATGTTGGTTGAATCCAAGAGGAGTCACACCAATTGTGCTGTTTTTTGTTTTTTGTTTTGTTTGTGTGTTTGTTTTGGCTTGGTAATTGCAGCTCGTCTGGTGAGTTACAATCAAAGCATTTTGTGAAACCACTCATACAAAATCTGATTGCACCCACAGAGTTGTCTCCTTGTGAAGCGCTACACCGCTTCTTGGGCTCCTGTTATGCATCACTCCCAGGATGACCCCGCTTTGATGTCCAGAGTCAGACTCAGAGATGTCATAGATCAAGATGTCATAGATTTAGTGGAGTCTCCCAAGCGCCAAAGGTGACGGTGTGGGTGAGAACCAAGACCAGGAGAATGGTTGTTGTTGTTTTTTGACTCTGAATTTGTTCCCAGGGGTCAGACTGTCAGTGCTGAGCCCCCTGAAGCGTGTAAAGGAGCGCATTCACTGCAAATTACACACCGCTCACTAAAGAGGCAGATTTGGTGCTGCAGTAAATTTGCTAGTATTTGTTTGCTCTTAGTGCACACAAATAGTTGGTTTGAATTCATTAAAGCTGGGGTCTTTTTGTATGCCTGGACAGGATATCAGAGGAGAGAAAAGACCAATTTTTAATAAGCATAAAGCTGATCTGAAACCAAAGAAATGCCATATATGTTATTTGCTGTTTAAAAATGTCATTGTAATCATTCACATTAGGGAAATGTAAAACCACAACTAAATTTTCTCTATAAACAACTGTAAATAAATACATATTTTTGTTAAAAAAAATTGGGGAGTTTTTGTGCTTTTTTAAATTAACCACTGAGGGAGTCTGTGACAGGCTCCTTTAGAGCATCCTCTGAATCTGCGCTGTTGTGTTGGCACGCTTAGATGCTCCCAGATGATGTTATGGCTCAGGTTTCAAAACATGGATTTCCCTACCAAGAGAGTGACTAACCATATCAGCTGGAGCCACTTTGGTAACTCCTGCATTGATCTGTTATAATGATAATAATAAAAAGCTTCGTTACACTCTATTTCCAGTCTTTTCCATTGCTGTGTAACTCCTCCAGTCGCTGATTTCCCTGGTGGATGTGCTTTAGTAAAGCCCCAGAGTTTAAAGTGTGTAGGCAGAGACGATGGGGATGGAGAGAGGAAATCGCCATCTCCACGTGTTCACACTCTCTAACTCAGTCACATGGATGCTGGGAGGGACACTTGCACAGAACAACTCCCCTCGTTAACTTAAGAGCAGGATATCAGCCACTGCATGTACACACACACACATACAGTGATTATGTCATCACCCTGTGCTGTGCTCTACTCAGTCAACTGTATTATCGCTTCATTCATGAAGTGAAACTGTTGTCGAGGCTCCGCTGCACTCTCCGTGTCCGGGATGGAGGCTGTGGCTCTTTTCTCTTTCGCAGCATCAGAAGCAGACGAGCTCAGTTTTCAGAAAGGAGATATCATCAAGGTAAGTGGGGAAATGTTGTTTTTTGATGTAATAAATTTTGTTTGTTTTTGTATGTTGACACAGAGTAATTGTGCGTGCGCGTGTGTATTATAGGTGACAGAAATGGAGGATGATTCTTGCTGGGTCACAGCAGAGATCCAGGGGAAACGAGGCTACGTGCCCGGGAACTACATTTCCCTCCTTCCTCACCTGTAAAAAAACATTTTTTCACTTATGTTGCATGAGCTGTTCCTGACCTTTATGCCTTATGAACCTCTAAAATGTTTACCTGTGAGCAAACTCTTTTCCTGTGGTTGGGTTGTATAATTTCAAGAAGTTTTAGAGGCCTAAAGATGTAAAGTGAAAAATTTAGGAGATCATAATTTGAGCTTTATTCCTTTTCTGACCCCCTTTTGGGGTTCCAGTTCCTATGTGGGGAAACACTGATTTACATAACTGAGTTGAATACTGTTTTAATTGTCTTTTAAATATCAAGAGAAGTGTGTGAGAAGTGTGCTAATGTGTGTTCTCGTAGGTGGTTCGCAGGACCGGTGTCGAGACTCGAGGCTGAACAGCGTCTGCGTTGGCAGGACACTGGAGTGTTCCTGGTGAGGGAGAGTGAATCAGCTCCTGGAGAGTTTTCCCTCTCTGTCAGGTCAGTGAATGCACCGCACACACACACACACACACACACACACACCGACCATGCACATACACACAAAAACCGTAGCTTCAGTCTGACTTAAAGTCTACTTAAAACTGACACTGCTTTATGGTGCACCAAGTTCATTTCTGCAAGCTCACTGTGCTGTCCTACTAAAGTAACTCATTCATCCACCTGTTATACCAAAGTATGCCTTTATGATCAAACACATAAGCAGCCGGGGCTGAACTCAAAGCGTTTTTACGACTGATGGGTGCAACCACACATGCTGCATGAAGCACACATGTCCCTGGAGCATGCCCCTGTAGTATTAAGTGTGCAGTAGGATGTTTGTTTTCCATCCCACTGAGTAAATGAGCAAATTATAGCATCCACGTGTCTCTGAGTGTGTGTCAGGGTCGACACAGAGGACAGCCAGACTATTTAAATTGCTTTATGAGAACCCGTTGAACTAAAAATATCACAGCTGCACAGACAGCGCACGGGGAGTGAGTGAGAGACGAGAAGGCGGGGGGTGTAATTTGGGTCACCAAAGTGACGTGGGACACATTTAATCACTGAGGGTAAATTGAATGTGTTCAATAATCGGGTCATTGCGTAACAACACACGGACTTTATTTAAACACAGGTACCTTATGTAACAGACACATGACACAGACAAGCACGGACGCACTGTGCTCATATTAATGTTTTAAGGCATAACATCTGTCCACCTGCAAGGGTTAAGAGAGATAAGAGGTGTACAATAGCAAAACAGTGTGATGATAAAAGCGATCAGCAGAGGGTGATAAAAGTTCAGGAGGCGTGACTGTGTAGTTTGTTCCCGGTGTTGTTTTATCTTCATGAGGGACACCACAATAGAGACCAGCTAAACCTTCACAGAACCGTCCACTCATTGTCTGTCTTATTATTCCCAGGGTGAGAGTTGCAGCATGCACTGAGCGAGAGTTAGGATGCCCAGCAGATGGAGCTGCTGGCAGGGAAATTATTAGAAAGTTTTATAATTTAATAAATATGAGTGTTTGTTGGGGTGATATGGTTGTCAGTGCCATTGCCTCACAACAAGAAGATCCTGAGTTTGAATCCAGTCTGGGGCCTTTCTGTGTGGAGCTTGCATGTTCTTTCTGTGTCTGTGTGGGTTCTCTCTGGGTACTCTGGCCTCCTCCCACAGTGCAAAGACATGTGTAGAATTAGGTTAATTGATTTGTCTAAATTAGCTGTAGGTGTGAATGGTTGTCTATATGTCAGATTGGTAACCTGTTCAGGCCTCTTGCCCATGACAGCAGGGATAGGCTCTGGCCACCCCAGCCCCTGCAACCCTGAATTAGAGAATGGATGGATGAATGTATTTGATAACAAATATTTAATTATGCTTTGTGTGTGGGAGCTGTTCCAGCAGGCTGGCATGCACAGTACTGTCTTACTGGTAAAACATTAATACTAAAAATAGTAGATGATTATTTTTAAGTCAAATATTTTGCTGACAGGTTGTGAAATGTATCAGTTTCACCTGTTTAAGATCATCAGTTGTGTCACTTAAGTATGAAACAGTAAAATCCGTAGGTTTCATTGCAGCATACTGTTACTGTAATGATTCAGTGCGTACTGTAAGCAGTCCAGTCACTCCCCGATCGAGGCTTAGTTATCTTCAGACGTGTAAAAGGGGGGAAGCGACTGACATATAATGAGTTACACACAGAGTAATGTGAGAATATATGGTGCTTGTTTGAAACTGAAAAAAGTCTCAGCCTGTCAATAGTTACACAATGAAACTGACACGAAGGCAGTTACTCCCAACAAAACAGATTACACAACAAAAGAGATTATAAAAGAGATCGTAATAACAACCATTTATAACAATATAAAACAATTTTGATATCAATATATATCAATAGCAATCATCATCTCATCATAACTACCACTTTCAGCACCAAAGTCATCGTCATCTTCTTTATTATCATATATATAGAATAGAAGGCCTTTATTGTCATTATACAGATTGTACAATGAGATTGGAGGGCCGCTCCTGTTCAGAAAGCCACACTTTCTAAAATATAAACTAGAACTTCTAAAAATATACAGAAAATAAAACATAATGTAGAAAAATTTGCACATTGAAAAAACAAAATGAAACATAATGATGAAGATGGTGAATGAATAATGCAGTAGTGAATGAGTTATTGGATATTACACAATGTACGAGTGATAGATATTATCAATAGTGTCAACAGTGATACACACGTCTTATTTCAGTAGCAAGAAACCCATGCATTGAATGTTAAAGTAGCACCATCTGCTGGACAAATAATAATA
>VUQK01021685.1:0-14069 GCA_015106715.1 Bujurquina vittata | reverse complement strand
TGAAGGACCATGTCACGGGGTAACCCGTGCCCTACAGGCCTGTGGTCCAGTCCTTCATCGGTTTATTTTAAAATCCATTCATATCCAGAATTTTGGTATTTAGTTTAAGCATTAACATTCATTATTTTCATGCCGTACAATAAAATACAATGGGCCCTAATGCTCAAAATCATTTATTTTCACCTTGTTAGTTTACCTGAATGTTTATTGAATGCTCTGCTCCATGTTGCCACCATTTTGGAGATCCAGACTGACAAACAGGATGTGGAAGATTCCAAATCTCTTTATGGTAGGGGAGATTTGGGTCTCTCTATGTGAGTGGGAATTCAGAGGGGGGAATTTACCACTTTTCTTGTGAAAGTAGTCTTTTGGGTACACTTTAAAAATATCTACTGTGTTGATAGTCGTGTGTTAAAACTTAAAAGTCATAATGGTAATGTTTGTGTTGTTTATAGGTGGAGAAATCGTTAGTTGAATTAGTTAATTGGCGATTTATCAGGTGGTTTATTCTGGGGGAGGGACTTAGGTTATATAAACCAGGGTCAATGCTCCTGACAGACAGAAAGGGTGGCATAGCAAGCCAAGTGTGTTGGCTAGGGCCCAATAAACCAGGGGCTTAGCCAATAGGTTTTTGGGTTAGTTAATTTTTGATTTCTTTTGAACAGTTTTAAGTTTGTTTTTGTATAGTTTTTGTATTGGGTTTTTGGTCATATCACCAGCCTGTCCTTCGTTCAATCAGTTCACTTGTAAATAAACTGCACATCGGGTGAAGAGAATTCCGGCCTCAAGTGTGTTTCCTTAACCTCAGCTGTGGCATTGCTACAAGCCCCCACACCCAGCACACACACTTTTTGTTCCACTCACCTCAGGCAGGAGGTTGAGAAGCATTAAAAGCAGGACCACCAGACTGAGGAACAGCTTCTTCCCTGAAGCTGTGAGACTGTTGAACTCTCGTGGGGCTGTGTAGCTGCACTGCTCTCCCTCCATCAATCCTTGCACACAATCATACTGCTGTTATTGCACAATCATCGCTGCCGTGGCACTGTCATTAGCTTTACCACATCTCAAACTGTTATTGTATATTGTTTATATTAGTCAATTATGTATATGTGTATGGGTATGGATGTGTGTATGTATATTTTTTTAAATTTAAATTTTTATATTATTGTTACTTTCTATTTCTATTTATTTTTTAAGGGCAACACGGGCCTGAAGATTTTGTTCCACAGCATGTAAATATCCTGCAAATGACAGTAAAGAATCCTTGAATCCTAACATGTAATTTTGCCATTTTTTTGCCATTTGATATTCTGTTTTGCTTTGTTTTCAAGCATGTATTTAATTTCATTATTTTAACTGCTGTACGGCAGCAGCTAACAATTATTTTAGTAATCGATTAGTCTATCGATTATTCTGACGAGTAATGAATAAAAAAATTGGCACCTTCTGGAGAATTTTCATCGAACCACTTAAGCCTTTTTTTATATAATATTAGAAATACATTAAAAGATGCAAATAAACAAAGAATACAATATTTTTTAAAATAAGAAAATAAACAGATTATTGTCCTAAAATGAAATAACATAGCATTTCTTCAGTGAATTGGAACCAGTTGTAGCTAAAACTATGCCACTTGAGGAGTTTTGGGTAAAACATGTTTGAAGACAAAGGTGATTTTTATCTTAAATGCTAAATGTATATATATTCTGTACAGTTTTGGCTTAACTACTGCTGTGAATATGCTTGTTTTTTTTTCAGCAAATGGCCTTTTTTGAGTCTGTACTCCAGTTAATTAATCGACTACTAAATTAGTTAATTATTTCAATAATCAATTCATCATGATTAATCGCTCCAGCCCCAAACTGCTGTAAGGACCGAATTTCCCAAATATGGGATTAAGGCTGCAACTAAAGATTATTTTGGCAGTCGAATAATCTACCAATTATTTTATCGATTAGTCGATTAGCCAAGGATTATTTCAATCTTACCTCACCTGTTCAAGCCTGCCCACCTGTTAACATCACCTTGTCTGTTCTCACAAAATAATAACCCATAAAAATGCGACTTTGAAACTAATTGGGTATACTTTTTGACATTAATGTGACCATCACAATAAACATCAAATAAATGATGCATATTAATTTTTTACATCAATTTTTAAATGAAAATATAATTAGCTAATAAATAAAAATGGTCTCTGTAAAAAAGTTCAAATAAGGTTTCAAATTAAATCAAAAAGATTTTCCCGTGCAAAACAATTCAAAAGTTTACAGACAATTCCGTTCATGAAGAGGTTTACTATTCAGAATGAACGCTAATATAATGCGAGAAAAAAATATGAGAAAATGTAGCTGCTCCTATTGTCCTTCACTCGTTAGCTAACATAACTGAAACATCATCCATGAGAGATTGTCTCTGACAGGTAAACGAACACAAAAATTACTGTACAAACATTAACTTTGGCTGTCTGGAAATGTTGTGGTACTTAAATGGGTTTCATGAGTGCTGTTTCAGTCAGTGTGTGGTTTTAAGCTTTCTAAGAGTTTTGTTTCTCTTTCCATATCTGGAGCCGGCAAATGCCATGATCTGTGATATGAGTGCTGCATATGTACCAATGCTGCCATGTGGCAAACTATCTTTGAACATGAGCCCTTTAACATTTAATTTTTCATGCTGCTTTGGCCTATATACAATCATGAATTGTGGAAATATTTAAGAACAATTTGAAACCAGTAGACATGGACTGGATGTGGACCACTTTATTTTTTTATGGTACTTTTTGTTGCATAAGTGTGAGCTAAACTCAGCTGGCTTTATATACTTTGCATGTGTTTCCTTCTCTCGTACCTCTGTGTGATAAGACACCTCACCAAATTTAGAAGCTATTTCCTCCAGAAAAGACTGAAACTGCTGTTGATTCACCATCTGTGTATGGACCAAAAATAATATTTTTATATTTTTTAGCTAAATGGCAATATAGGATATATATCTTCATATTTTTTTCTTCCCAAAAATGTATAAACAAAAAGGCAATTCTGAGTCAAAGCTACATGTCCCAATGTCACATAGGGACGTTTATTAGCATTCAGTTGTAGATGTACATGAGAAATGTGTGAAAAGCTGTGCGATTAAAATGTAAACAGAAAAGAAACAGAGTAAAAACAGCAAAAACCTGACATATTCTTTAACAAGCCAGTCTTTAGTGAAGTAGATGCCACCAAAGTACTTCCTCCTGTGTGTACTCCTTTACATTTAGTACTCTGTGCAAATAAAATATGTAAACAGACTGAATGAACAAAATTCCGTCCTTCAGTTAGCAGCATTATGTCAGAGCACCGGGCCAACCCGCTCAATGCAGCATTTACGGATCCGCCGGCTGCATCATGATCAGATGAAAAAGACCCGCTTACGCTACTAAGGCCAGTGACTTATGGGACAAACCAACTTCTTCTATGGAGTTGAGGTATGGCGGCGCCCTCTTGCCTGCACCCGGACCTCCTGGAGGTCACGCTTCGTGCATGATTTACAGGTGAAGTGGTGCAGAGGCAAATTGGGAGAAGAGAGGTAAACTGGTGGATCTTCAAGTATGATTCTAACGCGACATAGACTATATCAATATACACTATATTTTCTCATCTTATATCAAGTATGAAAGTATTTCTATTTCTTAAAAACTTGATATATCGTCCAGCCCTATCATCTGCCTCCCACCTGTTTTCAAAGCCCACTTTTCATTTGGCCATTTTGGGGGGGTCAGACTGGCTTATATGTCACTGTAAAAAGTGCTGATCGATGTTTTTAATCCACTGACCAATTTGTCTTTGGCAACACAGAAAAATGGGTTGGTGCACAGGTCTTGTACTGGTTCTCTAGCAGTACTGTTTGCTATTCCCACAATTTGAAAGTGGGCACAGCTATTAGCTCTAGCAAGCAGTCATTCAATAGCCAGACAGCCCCCACCCCCTCCTCGGCTGTCCAATATATATATTTTTTTAATGAATAATTTTTCTTCTGGCTAGTTCCGTGTAAAAATTGTTGTTCTATTAACCTAAAGCTTCAGCCTACATATTTTTTTGTCAGAAGACACTTAAGGATCACTTCACTGTCATCCACCTGTCTGTGTGTCATCACGCTTTCAATATCTCAGTAACCATGCAGCATATTCAGGGTGCTAGCCATTGGTTGATTACCTGTGTGCAACATATTGACTTCAAACTTGGAAGATAGATGGCTTTGACCGTGCCTCCTCTTACATTGGTCCAATCGCTGTCATCAATCTCCATCATTGATTTGTCTCTCATCTGTCTCCTCTCTGTATTAGATCTCTAACAATATTGAGTGAAATAAACTTCACGTATAAAATATAAATCTAGACAGTCCTACGCAGTACCCACTGAACAAGTTGTTTACTGTAAAAATCTATTTGTAAATATTAACTGCTAAACTCAACAGTTAATCACTTACAGTATACGTGAATGTACCTTCTGACAAGCCTTTGTGCAGACAAAGTGTGTTTTTTGGAACAATCTTGTTTAGTTATTGCATTCTGCTGCATTGCCTGGCCTTAAACTGTTATGTATTGTCTTCATCTCATTTTTCAGACCTGATCACCTAAGCTGTCATGTCAAGCACGTCCATTCCTCAGAGAGGCCTTTTAAGTGCCAAGTAACGGTAAGAGTCATGATTGGGTCTCCTTCCTGCATGTTGATGTTCATTTACATTTCGGTTGTATGTCTTCAGCACTGGCTAATATAGGACAGTTTTGGTTAGACATAAGCTGCCGCTGATACTCTTACTTTTCATCATTTGTACCATGTCTTACGGTTGCTTTATATATTGAAATAACTGAGTTCCCAGTGCTTTAAATAGACATTTTCTACAATGGCCTATAGTGGCTGTCAGTCCATTTTTGGCAAAACATGCATTTCTGATCATTCATGGTGCACATGAACCTGAAATGAAAACGTAGACCAGCACGAGCAATGAAGCACAAGCTGCCACTGTAATCTTTTTTTGGGTATGCTTTTATTTGGTTAGAAAGTATTAATAAATATTGTTAATGTTTTGGTGTTTACAAGAGCTTCCAGTGTTTTGTTAATGAACTGCAATTAAAAAACAAACACTTGATTTATTTACTGTTTCTCTCAGGCCTGTACCTCTGCCTTTGCTACCAAAGACCGCCTGCGATCCCACATGATCAGGCATGAAGGCAAAGTGACCTGCAACATCTGTGGCAAAATGCTAAGTGCTGCCTACATCACAAGTCACCTCAAGACACACGGCCAGGCTAGCTTCAACACCCAATGTAACAATAAAGGTAGGCACATATCTCTTGCCTTTATTTTCTCACTTTTTCATTTGTATTAGTATAGATGTAGTAATAGTAATAGATGTGGAAGGCATAGCCAAAAGTGGTCCCAGTAGTAATAGGAGCATTCCTGCTTCTAACTCCAAAGTGGGAGAATAGCTTCAGTACATTTAACATGCAGATCCCTCAGGTTTGTGGACCTCTGATCCTCTGATAGAGGATGCAAGCTTGAGTAAAACATACCACCCCACAAAGACAAGGGTGGAATATTTGAAATTTAGATTTACTTCTGCCAACCCTCTTCATCAAGCACAGCCAGCAATCCTGGCAGAATCACTGATCTCAGTGTCAGCTGATACCCTTCTGTGCATCCATTAGTAAATCTCATGTGGGGTATTCTATTCAAGCTGATTTGGCATGTATACATTTTCTGCTTCCACCTCTGCTAGTTGGCAATACCACTTTTGCCCCAGCACCACTGGTGCTCCATGTCATATTCGTCATTCTATTTCTGATTCAATCAATATCCTGTCTGCTGTCATTAGTGTCTGTTCTGTTCTGGGAGCAGGTACTGCTGCTGCTTTTTTCTGCTTTTTGACTTTAAATAATAGGGACGTGCTCTCCCCTGCCTTAGGCTTTCTCTCTCTCCCGCTAGCCCCCTTCTTGTCCCTCTCTCCCCACACGTGCAGCAGCAAACCTGATCGTGCTTCATTAACCCTGCAACAGCTCTGTTAATTTATTTTAGGGAAATCCAGCTCCTCCCCCACCACCTGATCCAACTCCCCACCAGGTGGTGGTCAGTTGATGGCTCAGCTCCTCTCTTCCCTCCCAGTGTCCAGAACATACGGTTGGAGACCTGATGATACAAATACAAAATTGATCATCGACCTAGGGTGTCCTGCTGCCATGTTCACTTATGGACATACTGTTGATTATGGACAAACTGTGATTTGTACAGAAGTACAATAACAGCACATCACTTGGGTTCAGATCTGGTAGGTTGTTCCTCCCAATCAAGCCCCTCCTGGTCTCACTGTCATTGCCCACGTGAGCCCAAGTCTCCCAGTAGTACAACAGAGTCACAGAGCACCCTTGAGCACCCCATCCAGTGAAACCAAGAAAGCTGGGTACTCTGATACTACACAAACAACTTTCAGGAGCCATTCCCTGGCCTGAAGGCGCAGGGAAACAACTCTCGTGTCCACCAGTGAAAACTCAATGTACAGACAGCAAGCAGAGGAGATACAAAGATACCTACCCTAGTCTGCTGCCTCTTGCTGAGTTCAACTCCAAATTTGAACAGAGTCCAGTCCCTCTGCAGGAGATTCGTTGCAGAGGCCAGGTTATACAATGAGGGGTGCCCGAGTATGTCTAACTGGTATCTCTCAACTTCACACACTGGCACTCCTACCCTACCAGAGTGGTGACATTCTTTTTCCCAGTCGATAGCTTTGATAACGGGGGATTAGTCCGTCAGGGCCTCCACCTTTGGCCACTGCCTGCCATACCCTACAGCGCCCCATGTGGGTGGTTGGGCCTACAGTCCCTTTCTTCGGACTGTGCCTGGATAGGCTCCACGGACTTAAAGCCAGCCATCAGGTGTTGACCCTCAAGCACCCTCCCCAGGCCTGGCTCCAGGGTGGGGCCCGGTAACCTTATCCGGGGTGTGATAAACTGTTCCCTTGATCTTTCTCTCATATGGACCATCTAAATTGCTCTTTGTCTGCCTTGCCTTGGGAGACCCTACCAGGGGGCAAAAGGTTTTCGTGTCCCAAGGATCCCAGGGGCACACAAGACCTCCACTCCTTTGGGTTGGCTGTAGCTCAGGAGGTAGAGCAGGTCACCTACCAATTGGAAGGTTGGCGGTTCCATCCCTGACTGTTTCAGTCTGCATGCAAAAGTATACTTGGCTACAGAACCCAAAGTTTCTATCCAATGTGTTCATAGGACTGTGAATATGCACGATAGTAAAAGCTTAGATGTAGAATAAAGGGCTTGTGTGAGAGGGTGAATGAGGCATGGAAAGCACTTTGAGTGTTCAAGTACAGTAGAAAAGCATTCCGTTTACTGTGATAGGGTGGGTCCACTAAAACTTGTAGAAATTCTATTTTTTTTATCTTGTATGCTATATCTCCATTTATGTGTGCACATTTCAATAAATCACTGCACCTATTTTCACTTTTCCTAAAAAAAGTAAAAAAAAAAAAATTGAAGGGTGGCTCAAGACTTTTGCACAATACTGTAGATGCAACTTGAATTTTTTTGTTTTTATCAAAATAAAACAAAGTCAGTAATGGACTATACAGTACTGTATAATGTCATTTTTGTTATATTGGGCCTGGAGGCTTTAACATTTTCTGATTTACATTTACATTACATTCTGTTGTACAGGTTTCAAAAATGTGGGTGAAATTTGAGATCACCCTTTCTTCTTTTTCTTGTTTAAAGGTCTTATTTGTACTCCCGAACTGCTAAACGACTCATGCACCAGCTGCATATTATCCTCAAATGGCTGCCTTTTTAGGTGATGTCCAGAAAACAATGCGGGGTTTGTAGACATTTGAAAAAAACCTCTGGGGGAAACTTGGTCTTATTTGGAGAGAGCGCATCCATCCCACTTTGGGACTTTGGAGACGGTGATGGTGCTCTCAGTTCTAGAAATTTCTAGAATTTATTAAAGTCCCCAGAATGTGACCTCACAGCGACACACCTTTCAGCAGCTTCCCTCCTCTTCCCTCATCCCTCGAAAAGTACCAGCCAAAAAAGAAAGAAAAAGATTTAAGTATAAAAAAATTCACAAACATGGAATAATATTGATTTTGACGGCACAAAGATTTTTTTTATTTTTTTTTAAAGTGGATTACTGAACATTAAGTCTGTCTCTTTTGTGTCCCTGTTTACAATTTTTAATAATCAATTGATCACAATTTTTATTTATTTTGTCTCAAAGAAATCTGGCTGCTGCAGGAAAATATAGTTTAAATTAATCAAGAGCCTTGAGTCTTACAAACTGTCAGAATTCTCAAAGCACAGGCTCTTTAACTCTTTAACCACAGACCGAGACATTTCTAATTCATTTGAAAGTGTTACACTTGGCCTTGTTCACCCTAACTGGAAAAACACACAAAATATTTTGTCAGAGTGAGTTTAGTTTTATTTATTTTCCACTAGAAAGCATAAAACCATTGACAGATGTGTACCCATCACCACATACAACTTGATTAAGTGATCAAGTTGACTCTAAGGATAATGACACTGCCTCCCTTGTTTATGTAACCCGATATGTGTCTGTATTTCTGAATAGGCATAAGTGACTGGCAGTGGAACCACTCAGGGCCACGAAAAGGTAATCCCATAGCTAGTAGCAGAAACCCCTAAACATTCAAGCATAAACTCTGCAAAACTTAAGTGGCCAGTTTTAATTCATGTTACTCAAGAGATTTCTTTTCTTTGAGGACTGGTGCAGTTGAGGTTATTCTCATATGTATAGATAATAGAGATTTTTTTTTGCTAATGTAAGGTTAAATTTCATGAAGCAGGATCAGTAGATCAGTTAAATTAACCACAAACTGGACCTTAGCACTTGGGGTAGATGCACACTACCTTACCTTTCATCGTAGGCCATCTGGTATTACTGAACTGTCCTTTCTGTCTTGACTTCAACCAGTTTTATGAATTGGGTTAACACTCAGTCTTTGTTGATACTAGTTGTAGTAGCAAACATTTGATTTTTTTAAAAAAATTACGATTTTGTGTTTGAGACTGAATCACAAATGACTCAGCAACGTGCTAATTATCTCTCAGTATGGGCAAGAGTGAAACTAGTCATTGATCCTAAGCTCATCTAGGCCTGCTAATTGCTGGTCTAAATCCTTGTGTAGTGTGCGTCCAACCTTAGGAACATGCAGAACTTAAGATGTCCTTAATAATATGTTTCTGTTTAAATTTTTGAATTAGAACAATCCACAATTAACTGGTTAGTCTATTGATCCTGCTTTTTGAATTTACCCCTCAGGTGAGTTGACGGTAGGAGAGATTTTAAATAACTCCTTCCAAGTCCTAATTGACAACTCTCATAAAGGTAGGTTTCTTCAAATATATTACCACAGTTGACACTATGTGATGATGATGTATTGATATTTTCAGTCACCCAGTTAAATGGCCAAGAAGGTGAGAAGGCTGTTGTCTTTCCTTGCTTTGAAAGGGCGTTTTATTTCTAAAAGGTTAACCGGCCCTAAATGTGTTCTTCTCTTTTCTAATACAGATGCCAACAACGTGCACAACAACTCTGCCACTACGACGTCGGTCTCCAACTCTGCAGCCATCACCTCTGCTGTGAACCGTGGTGGCAGTGCCAGCAATCCTGTTACCATCACTGCTCAGATTAACACTGCCACCAGCACAGTCAATATTACATCTCCGGTTAGCCTGCAGCACCCTGTCACCATCACTGGCCCTGTGAACCTGGCCTCTGTCGGAATCCCTACAACAGCGCACATGAATATTGCCCACCCAGTAGCTATCACCACTAATATGCCCATGAATATAGCTGGGCCTCTCAATATTGCCATGAGGCCCATGGAGAGTATGCCCTTTCTATCCCAGGTTCTGCCATCTTCCCCTCCTTGGTAGAATTTTTACGTCTCATGTAACAGCTAATTATGTTTTAACTGCCTAATAACGGATAAAGCCATTAGATATTAGTAATATCACCCTCTAAATGGGTTGATAATGTGTTAGGCATAAAAAAGTGAACTCATGTGTCACGTAGATAGTAACCAATGAATGTTACTTACAGAGGTCATTATTACAACATTATATGGTAATTCTGAATTTTATTTGTAGTTATAGAAAATACCTATTTTTATACCCTTATAATTGTAGGAAATTAGTTAATCAGAGTACTAGCATGTACATAGCATGTGAGATAGAGTTTGCAGCCCGTTAGAACGATGGTCACTGTAATGATGGGCTGTACTTATAAACTCTTCTTTCATAGTATATATATTTTTTATTTTATGTATTTTAATTTAGAACATTTTTAGATATGTATTAATAGAGTTTTATTGATTATGAGTTTGTTTTGCCTAATTCAGTGAGCCTGAAAGACCAGAGTACTACATCATATTGATGCAAAAGAAATCTGTAAATCCAATAATAACGCCTATTGATAAGTGGTTGTCTTACCTGTTATTTGGGTTCCTGAAGGCAGAGCCAGTCTCACATGTCCATGTTTTACACAGCTGTCATTATCTGCTTTCAAGGTCAGCAATGAACTCTCATGCTCAAATAATTCCAATTTGTCACCTCTTGACTGTTTTTAAAAACCTGAATGTCAAAGGCTGCGGCGCATTTTAGAGCACTTCTACCAGATGCTTGTGATCCCTTAGCTTGGCAGAAGTTGAAATAAGTTTAAGCCAAAGAAATTTTTTTAAATACAGTGTTGCCCATGCAGGACATTTTTGAAAGAGTCGGGAAACATTTTACAGTTTACACTGTCATTTTCTTTTTCTTCTGAAAACGAGAGAGAAAGGTTTTGGAGAGACTCATTTTTACAGTAGATCTGAACATGACCCGGTGATGAGCCGATTACTCTGAGGTTTCCAGTACCCAATCTATAGCTTAAATATGAATTCTCATGTGTATATTAATGGTAAATTGTTGTCTTTCTCGGAGTTCATCATATGAACAGTTTTAATTACTCTTTTCAAACCAAAAATTAGTTTCTTTCACTTGAGCATGGTTTTAAATTATTGGGCAGTTATTACACTTTGAGCTGTTTCATGTTAAATTACTTTGTATTTATCCCCAAACGTGAGTACTTTTACTGAAACCCAGCAAACTCACTGAAGAAGTGTTAACAGGAAATTCAGTATACTGTAGGATGGGCAAACCATTTAAGATTCTTAATATCAAATCCTTTCTGTTTTAATAAGACCAACAGCATCCTTCAGTGGATAGAATGACAAGCTGAAATTGATTTTTGCAACTGGGCATCTGGCTTAAAATATGGATAATGTGTGATCATATACTGTTGTTGAGGAAATGCCTAAATAATTGTGTTGCTGGATTTTGTTATTATGGAAAGGTTTGTCCTTTTTTTGCCGATTGTTATTTTAGGGAACTTGTCAGTATTTAATAGCTGATGTGATTTTAAGTTTTAAAAATGGGTGGATTCATCAGCTGTCAATCCCCCAATTCTCTATTTTAATGTTGCTGGAAACGCAGTCTCCTTGCTGCTGGATGCTCCACACGAGTTTGTCAGTCGGGGAGTTCTTTTGTATGTATTAGGACATAAGTGAAGGTACAGCTTCCTGGGAAAAAGTGTCACCTAGGTTTTGCCCCTTTTAAAATAGCGGTATTATCAAAGGTCAAACATTAAATTTTGAATAGTGATTACTGAAGATTTTTTAAATGTAGAAGTCAAAAGAGCATTTTGAATTAAGTTTAAATATAGCAGTCCCAAAGTTTTTGTGGTGTGTTCAGTTGGTTAGATTTTTACTTAAGCAGATGTAGGAACCCATCACTGTGGAACATTTTACACTGACTATGACTACAAAACACTATTTTATTGCCTGTTGTAGATGAAGCCTCTCTGCTAGCTACAGGTTATCAGTGCTTGAACTTCATCAACACTGCTGTCGCTGTCCAACCTGGAGAGGACAGAGGAATGAGGAGTCTTAACATGAGGCTGGTGTCACTTTATTTTTTATTATCAGAAAAATCCCATTAACAGACAAAGCAAATGTCATAAGTATTTGGACAATGAGACCGTTTTTGTAGTCTTGCCTTCGTACACCATCACGCTGGATTATCAACTATAGGTTGATTATAATCAACATGTGATTGAAGTACAGATTTACAACTTTACTCTTTATTAAGGTAAAACTTTTAGGTTTTATGTTGCACAGCTATAACTAAGGTTATCTTGTACCAGAATGATAAAGGGGGGGGGGGGCAGTTCATGATATGCAGCGTACCACATCTGTATGGCTGCCAGTGGGCCTGGGCCACTAGTGTTTGATGATGTGGCTGCTGATAGCAGGATGAATTGTGCACCCACTGCTCAGATTTAGCCAAATGCAGTGCTTCACTGTGCACATGGATAATGAGCCAAAGCACACTGCAAAAGTAACAGCAATGGGATATTCTTCACTGGCTAAGCTGAGGTTCAGTCCAGTAGAGAATGTTTTTCAGTTACTGAAGACAAAACCCGAAGCAGAGAGACACACAGAAGAAGTGCAGCATGGTGATGTCCATGGCTTGTAGACTTCAGGCAGCCATTTACTACAAAGGATTTTTATTTTTATGTTAGTTAGATACATATGAGCCTTTAAAAATGGAGGACAATAAACATAGTCATTCCTAAACGGTTAAATACTTTTGTTAACCCTTTGAATTAAAGCAGAGAATCGGCATCGTAATCACGTTGTAGTTGTTTCAGAATCTAGTGTGGTGTAAAAAAACCCTCATTGTTCAAGTACTCACTGAGCTAACCTCCCTGCAATATTGTTCAAGTTCAGAAATGGGAGGAGCCATATAATTGGCTTAAACGACGCGTCCTCACTGAGCTCAATGCTGTTGTCTGTTCCTCTAAGATTGCCAAAGTAGGAAAACGGTTAAAGGACGACGCTGTTTGCATGTTTTCCGCTCCAAATGGTGCTACTAATCAGAGCCACTCAATACTTCTAGAATATTCGCTTCATGTATTATTTTCAGTGAAAGAACATGGCACCCAGTGCAACACCCAGTATGCTAGGACAGAAGGTCTTGTTTGTGTTTCCATTAGCTGTGGCACAGTGTTGGTATCAAACTGTAACGGCACAGATCAAACCTGTAGCGGGGAAATTGATGCTTGTAGTTTGTTTACGAATGCTATCTGTTATTAGAAAGGGACAAATGAACTCCAGCTTTATTCTGCTTTAAAGCAGTTTTCTCTTTGTTTCACCCTGGATAATTGGGAAATGAACAGACTGCATCTCCCGCTCAAAGCCCAGGTGTCACTGAGAGAGCAGGATGTTGGGTTAGTGTTACTGCTGTAGCTCAGTGACAGTCTGCAGCCATGGCCCACAGTATCGACTCACTTGACCTTAGAAGTTACAAGCTCATGACTTTAAATGTTTACATAGCTTCTTCCTGCAGTTTCATTATGTCATTTTCAGCACCCCCACCCCCTTCTGTTGCTTTCTTGGGCAGGAATAGGTTTACAGAGCACATCTAGAGATGCCTGATTGTTTGAAAGGGTGAGCATGTTGAGCCTTTATGATCTCTTGTGAGCTTGTGCACCTTGCTTGCACACTGTCCCACGGTTCCCTGATTGTGTGTCTTGAGAAACATGAATAGAGTTTGTAGATACAAAGTCTGGTTGTAGTTTCCCACCCCTTTACAGAGCAGAACCTCTGTAGCTCTTCCAGTAAACAGTAGGATGTGCACACTACAGAATAATGGTACATACAGGGCCATTTCAGTTTGGTGGAACTGAACAATGACTTCCCGTGCCATTTCACTTGGCACATCTGTATATTGGCAGGCCAGATGTTTAGCTCATTAATTTCATTTTCTGTATGCTAACACAGTCCAGCGAGGGAGGCGATCTAATGTCAGATGGCATTATTTGTTGAAAATATATTTCCCATATTTTTTTTTCTTTCAATGTTGCATGTGGATGATGGAGCTCCTCCATTGTAAGTTTAAGCAAAAAAAAAAAGTGAAAACTTCTAAAAAAAAAAAAAACCAAAAAAAAAAAAAAAAATAGGATGAA
>VUQK01021684.1:1315-18037 GCA_015106715.1 Bujurquina vittata | reverse complement strand
AAAGATTACAACAGCTATACTGTGAATGCCTTGAGGCATTCACAGTAATAATAATAAAGATTACAACAGCTATACTGTGAATGCCTTGAGGCATTCACAGTAATAAGGGGACAGAGCACACATATGCATACTGTAAACACACAATCCTGCTGTGTGATGTTGTAATGTGTGTGCCCGTCTCTGAAACGTACTCAATAATAAGAGCGAGAAGCTGAAACAATGCCCCCTAGGATTTAGAGGAAGACAGGGAAAGACCCAGGGGACCTGGGCCATGCACAGCCCACCAGGAGCTCAGAAGACCTGAGACCACACATCCCGATAACAACCATGTGCACACCTCACAGAAAGAGGGGGAGGGAGACCCCAGATGGAACTCCCATGGCCTAAGGGCAAGATCCCCAGAGAGCCAGAGGCAATGAACAGCCCACCCCTCTGTAGGTACCACAGGTACCACAGGTACCCGAGAATCGCCCAACACCCAGCAGGTTTATTTGTCTGTTTTGGCCAAAGTTATAATTGCTGAATCCTGATGCACACTTTTTTCCTTTTTTTTTTCCTTTCCTGATACTCATAAGGATTTTTTTATATCATAAAAGGTATGTGATGCTGTACAACGGATGAGACGGGCGCGCAGAGCAACCGCCTGAGTCGTGTTCTGCTTGGCCTGCCAGTACCCATCAGCTGCCTCCCGAGTCCCATATAGGCTAACAAAGCTTGACAGGATTCCTTCTTCAGCTTGATGTGTCCCTTCCTCTCCAGTGTACACTATCTGGTTCGGGGATTATCACCACGACAGGCACCAACCACTTTGAAGCCACAGCTCTGAACAGCGGCATCAACAATGGAGTTTTGGAACATGGTCCATTCAGACTTAATGTTCTCATCCTCCCTCAGAATGCTGTTCAAGTTTTGCCAGAGGTGAGAGTTGAAGATCTTGCAGACTGGGGTCTCTGCCAGACATTCCCAGTGAACTCTCAATATATGTTTAGGTGCCTTTCCAGCATCCTCCTTTGCCACCTGATCCAATTCGCCATCAGGTGGGGATCAGTTGACAGTTCAGAACATATGGCTGCTGATCTGATTATACATTTACAAAATCAATCATTGACCTGTAACCTAGGATGTCCTGGTGCCATGTGCACTTATCCTTATGTTTAAACAAGGTGTTCCTTGTAGGCAAACACCACTCAAGTTCAGATCAAGCATGCTGTTCCACCCAATCACACCCCTATTGTCATTTCCCATGTGAGTGTTGAAATCTCTCAGCAGGATGATAGAGTCACTGAATTGAGCACCCTCAAACACCCTGCTCAGCAAATCCAAGAAGGCTGGGTACTTTTTGTTCTATATTTTATATTTGTTATATATTCATACTTATTGCTCTATTCTGTATATGTGGTTGACGAGAGAGCTCTGCGCAAAAAATTCCAATGTGCCTAGACCTTGGTCCATGCACAAATGGCAAATAAAAATCCTTGAATCCTCTGAAATGTAATTTGGTGCATAAGCACAAACAAGGACCCATTGCCCACCCCAAAGGCAGAGGGACGCAACCCTCTTCTCTAGTGGAGAAAACTCAAACATACAGGCAGTAAGCTGAGGGGATACAAGAATACCCACCCAAGCTCACCACTTGTCACCGAGGGCAACTCCAGACTGAAACAGAATCCAGCCCCTCTCCAGGAGATTGGTTCCAGACCCCAAGGCAAGGCAAGGCAAGGAAAGGCAAAGTTTATTTATATAGCACATTAAAAACAACTTCCGTTGTTTGTTCCCGAGACCATACGTTGAGGGTAGCCTGACTATATCTAGCCAGTTTCTCTCAACCTCACATGAAAACTGATAATGATGATGTTTGGCATTTAAAATATCAAATGGACAGATTCTTTTATAGCACTTTTCTACTCATAGCACTCAAAGTGCTTTATACGCCATGCCTCATTCACCGATTCACACACATTCATAAGCACTTTTTTCTTGCTATTCTTTCTATCTAGCATTCACACACCA
This sequence comes from Bujurquina vittata, assembly GCA_015106715.1. NCBI lineage: Eukaryota > Metazoa > Chordata > Actinopteri > Cichliformes > Cichlidae > Bujurquina > Bujurquina vittata. The sequence goes on along the minus strand of VUQK01021684.1, from coordinate 16,027 downwards.
ATGAACAATTTAAGGCTGCTAATTTAGAAGCAGATGTTATCACACACTGAGTGTGTGCATGAGTTTCCTGCATGCAGTGATAGTGATGTGTAACTTATGTAATACTGTTCTTGTTATTCAGACTTTTTAAAAAAGGTTTTTCATTTTCTATATGCTTTAATGTCCAATAATTGTCAGCTTTTATTCTTTTCTGTACACAATATGAATTTTCCACTGAGGGATGATAGATAAAATTAAGCTTTTAGCTATATTTGATATAATATATATATATATTATGCAGTTTTTGTGCCAAATAATAAATACAGTGTAAGCACTATGTCAAAATCTGCTCTTTTTTGTACAGGCACCTCTGAATAGTAGTGAATAAGTTCATCTCCTGTGTAGCAATATACAACATCAAAACAGGTCTAAGCTCTGGCTTCCATGAATCCTGTGTGCGTAACACGATATATTTGCACGCTCTTCAAAAATCTGATAAGAATTCATTTCCTTCATCTTTGACTAAACACACTGTAGCATCTCTGCGTTTAGATTTGCATGAAGGTTAAACAAGGATGTGGAAAAAACAAGCACACATGCAGTACTAGTCGAAAGTTTGGACACACTCACCCATTCATGTGAATATCAAGCCATTTTACGTTTTTCTGGAGATAAAGACAAATAATACAAAGATGACTGGTAGTACAAAGGTCAGCACTAAATATAAATACAGTATGTTCAAGTTTTATTATCCTGTTGCATACTGTGAAAAAATATAAAATATCAACATGGAAAAAAAATATCTATGGTGCCAGTGTATTCTTCACCCCGGAAGCTGCACTGATTCTCAGTGTGTTGGGCTAAGTTGAGCAAAACACCAATCAAAAAACTAATATTCAACTTTCATATCACAGATGGATAGATGACTTTTAGATTTAATAAAGAGTCACCTCTCACAATTTGTTTGTATTGCCTCATTTGAGCCTTTATTACATTTTTGAAATGTCACACACATTGCACGCACAAACAGTGCCCTTAAGGTGTTAGGTACGTTGCTAGCCCTGGGCACCGGGGGATGGAACCCAGATGTTTTTTCAAAGCTTTATAAAAGAATTGTTTATTAAAGGGCAGATGTATTCAAGAATATGCTGAGTATCCCCCCGACAGGTCCAACCTTACTTCTATGCCTGTAAACTCCCTGTTTTGGTGTTTTGGTCTGACAAGCTGCATTCAAGGAGAATGCATTGCTGGAGATGGTCAGATACAAACTCAAGTCTGTGAATTACAGTCTGTCAGTGCTATTCTTCCTTTGTCTCACCTACTCTGATTAAGTTCATTTATTGTCTCAGTCTCCCAGAGGCTCAGTTCAGCTTCCCCTCATGTCTCCCAGCTCCAGTGTCCCCCTGGCCTCAGTGTGTTTTAATAGTTTTCATTTTTTTATTTTGCACCTTATGATAACCTTCTGCACTTTTTCAGCTTTGGGTCCTCATCTCCCCAACACACCATCTCATGACAGTAACAAAAAATAAATAAAATTTAAAAAAAGAAAAAAAAAGAGCCATTACTGAGTGGAAAACCAAAAGATTTCAGGGCCTTGCTAAGCTCAGTGTTGCTCCACCCCTGTTTAGGGTTTGTTGTGGGTGCGTTTATGTAGTCAAAAAAGGAATGAGGTAAACAGTTACCTCATAAAGAGACTCATGTTTACATTTCCCAGCCTGTATTCCTTTTATATTTTGGAGACTGACAGGACGTCCTCACCGGCTGGGTAAGTTGAAGATAGATAAGAGCACTAATTACCAGAATGTGTGTGTACAGTGGTAAATCCTTCAGAACTGCCTTGTATAACTGAATTAAAAAAGGAAATCAGATGGAATTATTAAATGCAAACACATTAATATTTGCATTTAAATATTATATAAAGTGAAATCTGATTTTTTTGTTGAATAAGATGTTTGGATGGACAAATCTGTGTGGCATGTACAAAACCATTTATCTTTTGAAACCAATGAAGTCATGTAAGAACTGAGTAATTATTGTATATTTGACTACAAGAGAAAAGGACATATTAGCCTGCCTGCAAAGACATAGGGTACCTGAGCCTTTATACTGAGGATCACTTCTCTGATCATGTCAGAGACAAATTGAACCTTTAACCTGGATTTAAAGAATAATGAGTTCATTTGCAGAACTATGTCGCTATCAGTATTTTACTACCAAAGTACTATTACACTATCCAGACTGCACGTAGTCATGCTCGTTGGATTTAGATGTCCCAGGTGTTTAACTTTCTCAGCTTTCTTTCACCTTGTGTGGTTTCAGGCCATGGCACTGCTGATCAGTCTGTCACTGCTTTGGGGTATGTTTCCAACTAACTGATCATTGTTAGAAATCTTGAGATAGTTTACATAATTATAAAAATAATGTCTTTTGTTGTTCTCGCTACGGAGCTCACTGCATTTTAAAATGGGGGGGAAACCATTTAAAGTAAAGTATTGCAGACTGGATATTTAGCAGACAGTTCAGCTACAAGCTCTACTCAAACAGTAATGCATAACAAATGCATAATCTTAAAAAACATTTATCACATACACATAGCTGCCTTTAAAATATAAATAAATGGATGTGACAAAATAATTAATGTGCTTTGTGTATTTAGCAAAGCAGTTCTGCACTTCATCTCTGCATTTATCTATATCTGCATATATCCTCTACATGTTCACTTCTCCATTTTTTTAATTCATGAATTGGGAAATTAATGTAGAAATAAATGACTAAATGATAATTAAACGCTTGATGTGTTCTTTCTCTGTTAAAACAACAGTCCAGCTATCTTTTGTTTCAGCTTTCACAGTGTACCCAGATTTAGGAGATTCAGCAGCTGGCAACTGGACTTGGAAACTTGAATATTGTGTGAGCAACAAAAGACATTTCACACTGGAAATTGGGGCCCAAACACTGCAAAATTGTAGCTCAACATGCAGCTCTGAGACGTGCTTTAACAATGATTACAAATGGAGCAAGTCTTTAAATTTCTCTCTGAGGGTGGGAAATGGTAAGCACTGCAAACCAGCACTTAAAAAAACAGACTTTATATTAAGCGAGATTGTGGGCTGATAAAAAGATTTTAAATGCATCTACGATTCCACTTGCTTTTGAGTCTTTATGGTTTGGTTTTGTGTGTCAGGAAGTTTAACGTTGTATGAAAACAATACACTTGGTAAGGACTGCAACACTCAGCCTGAATATCAGCCAAATATCACTGTCAAAAGTCAGTCTCTAAACATCACACAAGGGTAAATATGTATTGTGTTTACTCCATTATTGAATTCTAAGTTTCTGTATATTTGGTGCCATATGTGCTTTTAAAATCACATGCATTTTTTCTTCCACAGAAAAAATGAATGTATCTCCTGGACATCTCAGACTGAGATAAAAGTACAGATTAATTTTAAATGCGTTGATAACAGTAAGGTTCTGGTTCTCCAGAATACAAACAAAAGTTGGATTGATGCCTTGGAGGACTGTCAGAAAAATCATTCCTCCCTGGTTGAAATAACCACCGATGCCGTGAGGGATAAAGTAAGAAGTGTCCTGCAAAATTACAAAGGTTCACAGAGAGGGGTGTGGATTGGGCTGGAACAGTCGGTCTTTGGCTACAATGCTGAGTGGAAGTGGATTTCAGGGATTAAGTTTGTGAATTCTCATTTGAAACAAAATGTTTCTGACACAAAACATTCCAACAACCACTGCGGAATGATCGTTTACACGAACAATGAAATCAATTGGCAGGATGCCGACTGCCATCAGAATTTACCTTTCATCTGTGAATGTAAGTTGCTGGTTTGTTTTCCAGTCAGACATGTGCCTCTGATTTTTATTCATTCTTACTGTTTTTGCTGTTTTCTTCATCTCCAGTTTGGAATGTAAGTCCTTGCACCAGTAACATGGCTGCTGAGACTTCAGGTATATCTACTGAAATGTTTTCAGGAATTTACTTTTTACTTTGTTTTACATTTTTGAATCAGTATGACATCACTGTGAGCTGAAATACAGCATGTACCTGTATAAAGGTCAATGGGAAATGAATTCATCCCACTGTTCATTTTGAGAATTTTGAATACCCGTTTGTGTTTTGCTCTACAGAGCTTTCCATTAACATTGAAAAAGAGCCTGGTGGCAATTCATATGAGAACTGCAAATGATGTCTAACAATCATGTCAAGGTGAGATTCCTGGAGAAACAATTGGAGGGCCCAACAACCCCAGTGTGTACATATGCTGTATAGCCTACTGTTGTGTGTTTACAGGAAAACTTTGACTTCCATCATTTGTGATGATTTTTAGATGTTTAACAGTCATTTTTCCAGATGCCCCATACAATCAGAAAGAGGCTTTGTGAGAGAAAATAATTACCCCAGTCCTCAGCAGTCCAGTCCCTGTACTTGTTGCAGAATATCAGTCTGTCCTTGATGTTCCTCCTCGAGAGAAGGGGCTTCTTCTTGATACCAGCCATCCTCCAAAATTTCTGGCCTCACTGTGGGTGCAGACACATTCATACCTGCCTGCTGCCATTCCTGGGCAAGCTCTACACTGGTGGTTCCCCCAAATCTGCAGCTCAGTCACCTTTAGAAGATGGTCGAGGCGCTCAATGGACTTTCTTGGGCACCTGAAGCCTTCTTCACAACAACTGAACTTAAAGTCAAAGAAGAATAAGTGAATGAATAGAGACACTCTACAGAAATGGTGGAATCTAGGTGATGGTTACAAGCCTGCTAAAATGACATTCTTTACAAATAAGAACCCAGTGGGACACAGGTGTCACAGTTTCACATGTTCTGTAAAATTTTTGGTTGTTTTAAATAAAAAATAAATAAATAAATTGAATAATTTTTTCTTCAAATGAGCTTTTAAATTATGCATGTAATGAATCCATAAGTAAGGATAAATGTTTCTATTAATTTCATTAAAGATGTCGTGTGCCCTTTATTGTCAATGATGTTTACATGGTAAGAGTGAATGTTTTTGAAAATATTTGTCATTAAAACATGAATATCTGGTTAATTAAAGAGTATAGCTATAAGAAAAATACCTGATTTTATTTGTGTGTAACATATATACATCCATACACACACACATATACACTGCGTGCACAATTATTAGGCAAATCCTATTCTTGAGCATCATCCTTATTAGTCACACTACAGTACTCTGGGTTAATCTAAAATTTTAATATGTTAATAAACATCAAACATGAATGTTTAAGCAAGTAAAAGTGAGGTTTTGGCATTCTTAGGAGAATTTCTATATGTGCATAATTATTGGGCAACTATTATTGTGCAGAATTATTATGCAGCTAAATGAAAAACACACATTTTGAATTTGAGAATTATGAACTCAAAACTTTACAATAAACATTTCTGACATATATAAAAAAAATAAAAAATCAGTGACCAATATAGCCACCCTTCTTTTCAATAACAGTGATACGCCTTCCATTCATGGAATGTGTTAGTTTCTTGATCTGTTGATGATCAACTTTTTGTGCTGCAGCAACCACAGCCTCCCAGACACTGTTCTGAGAGGTGTACTCTCAGATGATGCAGACTTCTTCCTGTACCACTGCTAAAAGAAAGTGTCTTCTAAAAACTGGTAGTAGGCTTGGGAGTTGAGTTTGAGCCCATCTTCAACCCGAAAAGATCCAACCAGCTCATCTTTAATAATACCAGCCCATACCAGTACCCCACCTCCACCTTGCTGGCATCTGAAAGTGGAGCTCTGTGCCCATTACTGATTCAGCCACGGGCCCATCTGGGACTGCACTGGTGAATCATCGACTCGGTAGACCGGGGCTGCTGATTCTGCAGATGTGGCCCCTGCTTTCTCCTGCGAGGAGCTGGAAGCAACACCAAAAAGGGCAAAAAGTGCCTACTTTGAAGAATCTAAATTCTAAAACATATTTTGGTTTGTTTAACACATTTAAGTTTACTACATGATTCCTTATGTGTTCCTTTAAAGTCTGAATGACTTCCTTATTAATTTACAATGTAGGGAAAAAAACAACATTGAATGAGAAGGACTGCCCAGACTTCTGGTACTGTACTGGGGATTAGTGCAGGATAAAAAAATATTGCGCTGTGATGAATTTACACCAGGGGCGTAGAATTAGGTAGGACCTACTAATATGAAATGATGGCAGTTATGTCCCTGCCAATATTTCTGACTGAAATGCTGCACCAGACCCTGATCCAGCAACAATGGGGACAGTAAAACTCTGTGTTGGACTGGTGCACAGTGGCAGTGGTGTTCATTATCAGAGTTAAATTAAATCAATTATTTTCCCACGCTGAGCCACTACAACCAGTCATAGTTTTCCCTTTATTACCTGACTGCACTCATTTTTACCTGTTTAGGTGCTGAAGCAAAGTCACCCTCTACAATATAGGCAACAGAAAATGTTTGTTTTTTTTATTATTCTGCTCCTAATCTACATGTTTAAGCTGAGTATATTCATTAGAATAAGAATTGAAGTTGAAATTTAAAAAATATTATTTTTTTTATTATATTAATTTAGAGCAAGGTTCAGTTAGCTCTGCACAAAAATAGCTGGTAGAAATGTCCTCCAGAGAGTTACTTTTTACTTTTACTTGAGTAAAGAAGCTGAATCAGGACTTTCTCTAGAGATTTTTTTTTAATCACAAATATCTGAACTTATACTTAAGTAGAGACGATCTGTACGTTTGACACCACTGAGGAGTTTATATTGCACTGAAGCACAAAATGGAAAAAGAACATGGTGAATTGCAACGAGTCGTTCTCTGTTTTAAGTCTTTCCCAATTTGCCACAATTATCTCTCAGAATTACATTTTTCACATAGCTCTGACCTGTAGACATATAATCAAAACTACGCACACAAAACATCTAACAGAAACAGGTCTGTTGCAAAACATTATGTAGACTCATCTGTCCTGACATATTCAGTGAGTTTATACTGCATGTTTTAATTCAGTTACTGCAAGTTAGAACCTGAGCACGAGGACTTCTCGGGCATGTTGACTTAAAATTCATCTCAAGGTCCATTTACTAGCTGCAATACCTATTTAGGAGACTTTGTGGTGGAAATGACCACAATGGTAAATGGGTGGTTTTTGTTGTTTTGGGTTTTTTTTTTCATTTTCTTCACATTGATGACTGTATTTCTTTAAAACTTTAAAACTTTTATTTTTAAAATATTAATTTCTAGTCATCTTTGCATTGTGTTTATTTCTGTCATTATATTTCTGGATAATGTAAAGTATGGTTTCTTCTTTACATTTACAACTTTAACCCGCATTGCGGATGACAGCAAACTGTGTTCACAGACAATAATTTCTGGAAGATTTAACCTGATATTGACAGAGTGGGGGGTGGAGTTATGTTGTCTACCACCAGACCATCTCCCAGTCAACTATGAATCACTTTTCATCATCACTGTTATCATCTGGTCAATCACAATAATTTTCACATTACACCAATTCAGTTAGCTATTAGCTATTAGCTGGAGCTGGAGCCAGAAATCCAAAAACTAGGATTCGAAGGGAAAACACAGAAAAAGAGCGGAACAAAAAGAACACAGGAAGCAAAAGAGTCCAAATAGAAATGAAAAAAGCAAGTCTGCGATAACTGGGGCTGCTCAGCACGACACACAGTCTCCATTGATGACTGTGACTCTATCAGCTCCAGCTTGGGACGCTCAGGTTGATGCTGTGCAATACACACTGCAGACTCTTGAGGCTGAGCTGGAGCCAGGAATACAACATCTAGAGGGAACCACAGAACAAAGGAGACACACAACCTTGTGGGAGGATGTGAAAAAGGGCTACGGGGAGACACGGGCTATAAACACACACAAGGTAATGAGGGGAAATGATGCAGGGGGGGAACACAGCTGAAGCTAATCATGAAGGATGAGACAAGGGAAGTAAAGCAGGAATCAAAACAGGAAGCAATAACACATTGAGACAAGAGTACTACACAACTGGACAAAACTAAACAGAGGAATAAGACCGATAAGACTAACATTAAGACCAGACTGAAGGAAAACTAAAGGAAACTAATCAACTAAAATAGTGGTATAAATAACCAATACCAGGGATCAGAAAAAATTACAAGGAATCACAGAGAAAAACAAAATACAAGCTTAACAGAAACTAGCAACATAAACCACTTCACAAATCCTAAAATGAATAATGAAATCACAAAACTCAAAACTCTGGGCCAACAATCCATGGCAATGAAATATGAAAAACTTAATGTTTCAGAGCTGCTTTTTACAAAATCTCAAGCAACTATATACTGTAGCTGTCATAAATGTGTAAAATAGCTAAAAACAACAAAAGGAAAACCATTAATAACACTTTGACTAGAAGCAAAGAATAAAAATACTTAATGCTTCCATATATAAGCCACAATAAAAGAAAAAATAAAGGCTACAAGTTTAAAATTTTATTGTTGTCACCATCTGCATTGTTGTACTGAGTGTACTTTTTATTGAGTAGTAGAAGAAGCATATGAGGTAGTAATACTTTGTGCATGGAAAAGCTTAAGCACAGGTCTCAAATTATACAAGAAGAAAAAATACTGTAATCCATAGTTTATTTTATAGATCTGTTTATATCTCTATAAAGTATAGTGGAAGTATAATTTCCCTAAGGTGAAAAGCTAGTGCCATTTATTTAAAGGCATTTACAACATGAAAGAGGCTTTTTTCAGTGTACCATGGTTATTCACTAAATTTGTTTATAAGCTCAAAATAAAAACCACTAAGCATATATTTGGTTCATATTTGACTAGACATACTGTCTTACTGTAAAAACACTGAATCTGTAAATAGGGACTTTCCATAATTCAGGGACTTTTTGTCTTGAGGACACAGGGAAATGTTTTATAAGATTAATTCTCCTCTCAATGTTTAAATGGAGCAAAATGTCTTTATTCCCCTTGAGAAATATGAGAACACATTTGTTCTCATCTTGGATTTTCATTATATTCTGTGCCACTGAGATTACACCCAATGGACTTCATCACTGATCAATCAGCTGATGTCTGTTTGACATGAAGCACAATACAACAGAGAGAGTTTGTTTGAGCAACATTGCAACTCTGAGCCCTCTCACCTAATGACATAAGTCTTCACAGCCACATCGCTTCCTCTTTTCATTTACTTCCTGCTTTTAATTTTGCATTCAGTATTTTAATATTCACTCTCTTTTTGCGGTTTTTTGTTGCAGCATACATTCATTTCACACAAGCTATTCTCTGAAGTGTTGAAAGCAGCATTTATTACTCCGAGCAGTGGTGCAAAAAGGATATGCGCTATATGCAATGCATAGGGCCGCCACACAAGAGGGAGGCGGCAAAGCAATGTGAAATTATTTCTCTAGTCTGCATTTTCTGTATTTAACAGCTGTGCATAGATATGATCAATAACAGAGGCATGGCACTGGCTAGGTGGCCCTGTGCTACTTCATCTCCTCTGGACACACACGCACGTCTTAAATGTCAACACCTGAGACAGAGCATAAATTTTTGCATGCTGTTAAATAGACTTCTTTTTATTATATTTGCTTGTAACATCCAAAATAAAGGCTTATAAATAAATACAAATAAAAGTGGAAGACTTTTGTTCCCAGAATATGATTTACTGTACAGCTACTCTGAACAACATATAACAAAAGGACAAAAAACTGCTGCTGGACGCAGAATTGAGAAGCTACTGAATGATTGTCAGTATTGCAGGTTGCTGGTTGTGACGTTACTGTTGCAGATCGAACCAGTGTACTGAACTTGCTACATATGGTGGGAGAATAGAGACAATGTTGTGGGGGCCACATTATATGGGGACGATCAGGAGAGTCTGATGAGGACTTGAAGCTGTGGAGTGAATGCTTAACTCACCTGGTGATGAGGGACTAGCAGAACAGAAGGTCAAATTCCATTAAAACAATCAATACTTTGCTTTTCTTTTGGATCAGGAGCCCTGTGGTTCAGTATTACAAGGCATCCACAGTCTCATTCAATTTTGAGAAATAAACAAACTCCATCACAGAACAAGTGTATGAAATGGAACAGCTTTTTTTTAGGGTTCCTTCACCTTATTTTAAAAATCAAAACAAGTGTTATAAAAACCTCAATAAAAAGGTAACTATGTAAAAACAGCTGCAAGACTGTTCAACAGCAATAATCCCTGAAACAGTTTCTGATGCCATCTCCAAATGTAAATTCCTACATAAATATTTGGAAAACTGCAGGAACCCTGAACTGAACTGCCCTCAAAAACATCTATAATGGAGCAAAAAAACTACAGCATGAATGCTACTGTGTGCAAACCTTTCCGCAACTCAGCAGAGCAAATTTGGTAGAAAACAAATGTTTTAAAAAAAAAAAAAAACATTTGATAATATAATATAGAGACAAAAAAAGATTAACAATAGCAGGAAACCACATTGTGCTGGTCACTAATGCAAATGAGTCTTATAGGGGGTATCTTGGTTGAAGTTAATGGCAACATTAGCTCACAGTTACATTTATATGAGATAATGAGCTTTTACTAAGTACTGAAACAGCATTAGTGAAGGATACAAATGATCTTCTTAGAGCCTCTGACCTGTTGGACCTTAGTACAGCTTTTGACACTGTTGACCATAACATTTTATTACAGAGATTAGAGCATCCCATAGGTATTAAAGGTACTGCACTGCAGTGGTTTGAATCTTATCTAATAGACTGCAATTTGTTCAAGTAAATGGGAAGTCTAAGGTTAATTATGGAGTTTGAAGGTTTTTAAATTGTTTTAAGTTTTGAGTGTTCTTTGATAGACCAGAATGAAAACAAGACAAGGGAAATGAGGAGTCTTTTTCTTAATTTAATATAATAAAAGCAATTTCCAAAACAAATTACAGGTTAACCCGGGTGGCCTGATCCCATGTCCAGCATCAAGCATTGGGCATGAGATGAGCACACACATCGTCTTCTCTCAGGGCAGGTTTCTTATGGTCAAACGCATCTATGTTGAATTACATCATGTACATAACAATGTGCAATAGAAGATTCCAGTTGCTGAGGCGCCCAAGATCGACCTCAAAATCTTTGTTCACAAGCAGACCGTTAAAAACAAGACATTCCAGACGGCACCAACCTTGGTGATTATCTCAACAACTTGAGCCTACATGGGGAAATAAATGTTAAAGTTCACATGGGCATTAAGATGATTCTCAGCTTTATTTATCCATGACGCCAGATGACACACACCAATTAGTTAAACTGCAGGAATGTCTCAAAGACATAAAGGCCTGGGTGACCTGCTTCTAATTCAGATAAAACTGATGTTCTTGTTCCCACAAATCTTAGAAACATGGTGTCTAACCAGATAATTACTCTGGATGGCATTACCTTGGCCTCCAGTAATTCTGTGAGAAATCTTGGAGTCATTTTTGACCAGGATATGTCCTTCAATGCACATATTAAACAAATATGTAGGCCTTTTTGGCATTTTTCCAACATTGTTAAAATTAGAAACATCCCTTCTCAGACTGATGCTGAGAAGCCAATCCAGGTTTGATTTGGATACAGACACCCTATCTATTTATAAGATTAGGCTTAAAAACTTTCCTTTTTGATAGAGCTTATAGTTAGGACTGGATCAGGTGACCCTGAACCATCCCTTAGTTATGCTGCTATAGGCTTAGGCTGCTGGGGGGGTCCCATAATGTGCTGCTTCTTTTTACTCACCGTTTTTGCTCTGTTTTTACTTCACTCTGTTTAATCATTCTCTGTCTCTTCCAAAGCATGTTTTTTTGTCCTCTCTCCCCTCAGCCCCAACTGGTCGCAGCAGATGACTGCCCCTCCCTGACCAGGCTCAGAGGTTTCTTCCTGTTAAAAGGGAGTTTTTCCTTCCCACTGTCACCAAGTGCTTGCTCATAGGGGTCGTTTTGACTGTTGGGTTTTCTCTGCAGTATTGCAGAGTCTTTAACTTACAATACAAAGTGCCTTGATGTGACTGTTGTGAATTGGCGCTGTATAAATAAAACTGAATTGAATTCAGAGAAATTGAAATGTGAAATTTTTGAATAACATGGGCACTGCATCCCTGACTAAAGAGGAGAGAGGGAGAGAGCATCTGACTTGTTATCAGCACTCAGTCTGCATCTCTGATGGTATGGGGGAACCTCAGTGCCTATAGAACTGACAGATTGTACATCAGGAAAGGCACCATCAATGCTTAAACATATATACAGGTTTTAGATCAACTTACGCATCCAGATGATGCGTTTTTCAGGGAAGAGCTAGCATATTTTATGCTCTTCAGTTCCCAGACATTTACAGACTGATTAAAAGTAGATGGGATGCTACACAGTGGTAAAAACCCGACCTTTTTTGACGTGTTGCTATCAAATTCAAGATGAGCAAATATTTTTCTTAAAATGGTACATTTTCTCACTTTAAACATGATTTCTATGATCTGTTGCGAATAAAATATTTACTTTTACATAGCACCACCAGACAATTAGCGTTATAGTGGTTGTATAGCAACAAAATCCTATGCTCGTAATTTAGGTCAATTTTTAGGCCGGTTGCTATGTCGGTTGTTAGGGCTATGGGTCAGTTGCTAGTCAGGTATCTTGGCTAATTAACCAGTTGCTAGGCCGGTTGCTAGGAATATTGGTCAGTTGCTAGGCAGATTGACCCGTTACTTGCCCGGTTGCTAGGTCGGTTGCTAGGCTGATCAACCAGTTGGTCCAGTTAGTAGTCACCTTAGATAAATGCGTGTTCTATAATCAAAAGGATTGAGCCAACAAGGGAATAAGAGTCAAAGTTGAATGTTTACTCAGCCAAAAACACACAACTGTACAGACCGGCCTGGGTGAGACGTCACCTGTCTAAACCAGTACATCAGTTCGTCCAGGGCATGAAGGGGCTCGTTTTGGGTTTGAAGAAAATCACCTCTCAAAAGTTACTATAGCCGTGAATGGAGGAGCAGGAGGGTACTGTCTCTGCTCAAAGCCTCGCAGTTTGAAAAGTTTGCATTTGTCAGAGTTGAGAGACACATTGTTTGAAAGTAGAGAACCAGCTCTACGTTTTGATGGTAAAATTATGGCTGGGGAGTGTGTGTGTGCAAATAAGGAATAAAGTGAGTTTGTGCCTTACCACTCAAAGAGGAGTCATATTTCAGAAATATAAATATAACTGTCAAAATGAAGCTACTGTGAAACATGTTCTACATGTTTAAATAATTTTATTAAACACTTACAAATACAAAAAAATATATAGTAAAATGATTGTAAAAAGAAGTCCTGAAGGACAATGATCTTAAGAACAAACTATACTGTGCGCATGTGTCAGGAGGGCCAACAGTCAAACTTTCAACTTTTGCAATATCTGTAAATTAGGAACAGAAAAGAAGAAAAAAAAAGTTAAAAAAGGCACAGGAAAATGCAAGTGTTTCAGTACCATCTGTAATAATTAAAGTATGTGGAGAAAATGCACCCCCTACAGACACGTTATTTATGAAAGAAACACACCCCAAGTTGTTCTGTGTCACACTGAGAACTACCAACCAGCCATTGGAGGAACAAACCAAAGTAACAAAGTTACCTTCAGTCTTTTAAAACTTCAAAAGAGGTTCTCTTCTTTTATGGACATGCGCTTCTGAAAACAGTTTCAAATCCAGCAAATTACTGAAATTTAAACTAGAAGCAAATTCAAGCAAAACCCATCTCCAGTTTAAAGTACACAGTTACCAGTTTATTAAGTACACTTGTGACTAATTTTGGACCAGAAGAGCTCAAAAAAATAATCTTAGTCTTGCTTCAAAGTGGAACAAAGTGTGCCCTATAAAACTATTAGATTTATGTGTGCATGTTTACCTTGTGAGCACTGGTTGTCAGTCCAGGAAACTTTCCAGATCTGCTGGTGGCTTGAGGAGATTTCTTTAGTGCTTTAGTTGCCACCTGAGGTGATTTGTAGCTTCCGACTTTTCCAGCTTGTCCCACTCCACGAGAACTCCCAGATGACATTTTTTCCTCAGACTTGCGTGTGCTCGTCTGTGTGGGTGACTTCTTTAAACTGCTGCGTGGGGATTTATGTGCAGAGCCACGCAGTTTGCGCAGACGTTTCCTTAGGCCGTTGCTGCTTTTAGGGCTGTTTTCCACCATAAACGTCACTGACTGCTTCCACTCAGCCTGATAAAATAAATAAATTTTCCTTTGCAAAGTATTCATAAACATATTTAGCTATGTAAACACCTATTAACAAGCTTTTAAATTTTGTCATATGAATAACTGCACTCACTGGACTGAGGGCAGGATGAAGAGTAGAGCTAGAAGGTCCACTGCTCAGGTTGCCGTTTTTTGGGGTGAGTGGACGAGGTAAGCAGCTGGGCTTTGTTGTTCTCTTCAGATTGAGATTTAAAAAAAAAAAAAAAAAAAAAAAAAAATTTTGAAATATAAAATTTTAATTTTTTTTTATTTTTTTTTTTTTTTTGTTTTTTTTTGGGGGGGGGTATTTGTATTTTAACAAGTGGGCACCAATTTGTTTATATTTTATGACTATCCATTAACTATTACCACCCATTATTATAGGTTGGAGAATGCTACTCAAAACACTTCAAATTTTTAAAAAAAGGATACCTTTAAAAAGAAAAAAAAAAACCTTCTCAAACACTTGACAACTGAAATTAAAAAAAATAAAAGTCGAACC